>PVIU01019549.1:0-28368 GCA_004026605.1 Ondatra zibethicus
AGGTAAAGTAGATATAAATATTGTAAATGTAATTCTTGTTTGATATCTGTTTTGTTATATGTAATTTTATTATGTTAAAGTTAAAACCTTCCTTTTTATTTAAACAGAAAAAGGGACATGATGTGGGAGTCCCCTCTATGTGTCATGATTACCATTAATGAATAAAGAAACTGCTTTGGACCAATAAAAAAAAAAAAAGCTGGACTTGATTTTTAAACTTGATCCTGAAATAATGATATACGAATAGTAGTTGAATTATAATTGATAAGGCTTTCTGATTTTGACATTCCCTAAAACTTCAGGAATACTGTAAGTGATTTTATAGCTATTTGTCTTAATTCCTTGGTGAGATCCATTTTTGCACTGACTTGCCTTTTACCCTGGCCTGTAGCTACAGGTGTCACCATCACGCTGCATTCCCTGATGACCATTCTCTATGTGAAACTTGCCCTTCTGGGGATTATTCTGCTCATCCTAGGATTTGTTTTCGTCCAGAAGAGAAATTATTTCAGGTAGGAACAGAAAACTGAAATAGTAAGAATAATTAGACTAACTTAATTATTGTAGGTTTGATTCACAGTGGCTGGGAGAGTATGTTAAATAGCCCCATCGTGGTTCTTTCCTCAGCCCTCCTTCAGCATCAGGCTTTCTTTAAATAACGGAGCCCAGGCATAGGTGCCCACAACTCTGGCAGAAGCACCTGCCTTGCTGCAGTCCTGAGGAGGGTCTTAGCCTGGCTGTCCCCTTCCAGATTCAGTGACAGAGATGAAGTTGCTGGAGCTTTATAAGTTTATTTACAAGTTTCTTGACTTCTGTGAGTTTCTATTCATTCCTGTTTAATTGTGTTTTATGTTGTTTTGGCTTATTTCTAGAAAGTGAAAATCTAGATTGTTGAAGCCCGTAAGTCTGATGACACAATACAAGAAAGCAGACATCTGTAATCACCTTTCTCATTGACATTCAGCTTACCTGCTCCTGATGTCTTCATGCTTGTTAGAAATCATGTGACGGATGACAGTCACGCAGTCTGACTATACAGGCAAAAGCTTGGTGTTTACCACCATATGTGCTATACATGAGCCTCTACTCTATCCCTTCCCCACTTCTCAGGCCCAAGAAGAAGCTGTTTTAGCAAAAGCTGAGCAATAGCAATGGGTGAATTTCCTTTACCCACCTTCTCCAGGAATGACTTCCACCAACTTCCTGTTTGTACCTCCATTTTACATGATCACCAATGTTAAACTGTCAACTGTCACGACAAGCTACACTTTCAAGTCAGCCATTAGCTGACCTTCTTTCCTTGCTTTCTTGCTATCAAGTAGCTGGACAGTTGCCTTTTGTATTAATTATTGAATACATGGCTAGGAGACTTTTCTCTTTTTTTAACATTATCTTTGCACTTTAGTAGAAGTTAAAAGTTGAGCCCAGAGAAAGCAATGCCATTGTCATGGAGATAACACTGGAAATTCCCTTACTGTTTAGAGCCCCAGTATCTCAATCCCCTTGGCTGTCTGCATTGTGACTCACAGGGGTTGGGGTGGCCAGTGAGGGTAAAGGTAAGACACTGGTGAACCCAAATAACTTTAAACCAAACCTTGTCTTCACTTGAAACAGATAGTAATCCTATAATAAAAATATATTTTTAGTTAAAAGAAATTTCTTGGGTAAAGTGGCAAGTAATTTGGGCTATTACTTTTATTTTTATTAAAGGTCTAGGAAGAAAATGAGTGCCTTGGTGTGGGAGGTCTTTCTGTCTATGTGTTGCTTTTATTAGTTAATGAATAAAGAAACTGCTTTGGCCTATAGCAAGACAGAACTTAGCTAGGTGGGAAAAACTAAAATGAATACTGAAAGAAAGAAGGCAAAGTCAGTGAGAAGCCATGGAGCCATGGCCAAAGACAGACATGCCGAAACTTTTCCAGTAAGCCACAGCCACATGGTGATACACAAATTAATAGAAATGGGTAAAATTAATATGTAAGAGCCAGCTGATAAGAAATTAGAGCTAATAGGCCAAGCAGTGATTTAATTAATACAGTTTCTGTGTGATTATTTCATGAGTCTGGGTGTCCAGAAAATGAACAAGCAGCCTCCTACTACAATGCCTGATACTAGAGGATACCTGGATGGTAGCCTCAGGTGGTTCTTTAAGTCTTGCTTATTTCACACTCTCATGTAGTTGACCAGGCCAGGGCAGAGGATAAAGGGCTGCTGTTTCATTCTATAACTCTGTTCTCAGAGTAGTTTCTATGCATTAGGTGGCCAGAGAGAAGGGAAGTTTTTCAATTCCATGCTGGAGGATGAAAACAGAATGTAGCTGGTTCATGTCAGTCAAGTCTTTCCTCTCTCTGTTGAGGTGTCAGCTCAAGGATCCAGGAATCAGCTTTCCCTTGGACTCTTGAGCAAGCTCAATTGAGATCATCAGACATGAGCCCGTGCTGACCCTAGACCTGTCAACAATCCATTGCCATAGAGTTCCTGTGTTTGCTTATCAGGCAGCACGTTTGTGGTATTAAGTAACTCATATATTGCTCAATAACCCAACTCCAATTTTATAAGTAACCCATATATTGCTCAATAATATAACTCCAATTTTGCAAGGACAGACATAGCTAATAGTCTTTTTCAGTTTCTTTTGCATCTGAGCCTGACCATTAGCTCTGGCAAATGAGAAGTGTTGGAGGAAACACTTCCTCCAACAAGGCCATACCTACCTCAACAATGCCACACTTCCTAATAATGCCACTCTCTTTGTGATTATGAAGCCAATTACCTTCAAACTACCACATTCCATTCCTTGGTTCCCATGAGCTTGGGACATTATGCAAAATTTATTTAGTATAACTTCAAAAGTCTCCATAGTTTATCACAGTCTCAACAATGTCTTAAAGTCTAAAGTTCAAAATCTCCTCTAAGTTTCATGCAATCTCTTAACTGTAATCACCTGTAAAAATCAAACTCAAAAGTCATATCACATACTTCCAACATATAATGGCACAGAATATACATTACCATTCCAAAATGCAGGGAAGGGAGTATAGTGAAGAAATACTGGACCAAAGCAAGCCTGAAAACAAGCTGGGCAGCCTACAAGCTCTGCACCTTCATGTCTGATGTCAAAACGCTCTTCGGATCTGCATCTCTATTCAACTTTGTTGACTACAATACATTTCTTCTCTTGGGCTGGTTCCACTCCCTGTTAGCAGCTCTTCTTGTCAGGTATCCTACAGCTCTGACATCTCTAACATCTTGGGTTCTCCAAGGCAATCTAGGACAACTGCAGAGCTTCACAAAATGGCCTCTCTACTAGGCCTCCATTCAGAGACCCCTCAGACACATGGCTGGCTCCAGCAACTTTCTTTAGGTGCGGAGGCAAATTCCATAACCTGCTTCTTCTATCCTTAACTCTAAAGCCAGAATCACATGGCTAATGCTGCAAAATTCTGCTGCTAACTGGGGATGGATCATGGCCTCCTTATTCAAGCACAGCTTCACCAGCTTTGTGTCCTTCACTGCCTAAGCTTGCATATCCTGACACTTGCCCTGTAGACCAGGCTAGCCTCAAACTCAGAGAACCTCAAGCCCTTGCCTTCCCAGTGCTGGGGTTAAAGGTATGCCCCAGCATCTTCAGCTTTAAGCTTTTCTTTAGCTCCTTTTCACAAGTTGGAAATATAGCTGGGTAAGATCTTGCCCTGATGTGACTATTCCCTTTATCCCATTTTTAAAACTGTGTATCTCTTTGAACACATAATATAGTTTGATTACACTTTCTGGTGTTGTTTTTCTCCTCAAAGCAGGTTTGGTAGTCATTTTTAACATCTAACAATATAGACTTCAAATCAAAATTATTCCAAAGAGATGCAAAAGGACAGTACATATACACCAAAGAAAAATCCACCAAAAAGACATTTAATTTCTTAACATCTGTGTCCAAGCACCAGGGCACCCAAGTTTGAAAACAAAATCCACTGCTACAGTTTAAATAACATATTGACTCTCATACACTGTTAATGGGAGGCTTCAGTACTCCATTCTCACCAACTGACAGGTTACCAGACAAAAGCTAAACAGAAATACTGAAGCTAATAGACATTATATACCAAATAGACCTAACAGATATTTACAGAACATTTCACCTAAACCCAAAATAATATATCTTCTTCTCAGCATCTCAAAGAACTTTGTCCAAAATTGACCACATACTCTGACACAAAGCAAATCTCAATAGATACGAGAAAATTGAAATTAATTCTTTGCATCCTGTTAGATCACCACAGATAAAGCTGAATACCAGCAATAACAAAAACAACAGAAAGTGTACAAATTCATGGAAACTGATTAATTCTCTACTGAATGAAAAATGGGTAAAGACATAAATAAAGAAATAAAGTTAAGACTTTCTAAAATTGAATGAAAATGAGTACACAATATACCCAAACTTATGACACACAATTAAAGTGGTCTTAAGAGGAAAGTTCATAGCACTAAGTGCCTACATAAAAAAATCTAGAGATCACATACTAGCAACTTAACAGCAAACCTGAAATCTCTAGAATCAAAAGAAGCAAGATAGCCCAATAGGAATAGATGTTCAGAAAATAATAAAACTAAGAATTGAAATCACTTAAATGGAACCAAAGAAACCAACACAAAGAATCAATGAAAGAAAGAATTGGTTTTTTGAAAAAATCATTAAGATTGACAAACCTTTATCCAAATTAGCTAAAAGACAGAATATCCAAATAAACAAAATCAGAAATGAAAAGGAGGACATAACAGACACAAAGAAAATCTGAGAATTATAAGGCTATACTTTAAAAACATGTATTCTGCCCAATTAGAAACTTAAAAAAATAATTTTCTTCATAAGTCCCAGTTACCAAAACTAAATCAAGATCGGATAAACAATTTAAACAGACCTTAACCCCTAGTGAGATGGAAGCAGTTATTGAAAGTCTCCCAACAAAATAACAAGAAAATTAAGAAAAATAGCCCAGGGCCAGGTGACTTTAGTGCAGAATTCTACCAGACATTCAAAGAAACATTACTACCAATATTCCTCAAATTATTCCACAAAATAGAAAGAGAAGAAAGTTTGCCCAATTCATTTTATGAGGCCATAGTTACCATGATGCCCACACCACATAAAAACCCAACCAAGAAAGTAAATTACAGACCAATTTCTCTTATGAACATAGAAGCAAAAATATTCAATAAAATACTGGAAAACCAAATCAAAGAACACATCAAAAAATCATCCAACATGACCAAGTAGACTCATTTCAGGGATGCATCAAAAATGAAAATCAATAAATATAATCTACCATATGAACAAGTTGAAGTAAAAAACTATATCTCTTTAGGTGCTCTTTGACAAACTCCAACACCCCTTCATAAAAAATGTTGTGAAGAGCCTGTTGGTAAATGCCTTTAATCCCAGCACTTGGGGGCAGTCTCTGTGAGTTTGAGGCCAACATAGTCTATAAAGCAAGTTCCAGGACAGCCAGAACTGTTACACATAGAATCCCTATCTTGAAAAAAAAAAGAAAGAAAAAGAAAGAGAAAGAAATGACAGCCTATAAAATGGGAAAATATCTTCATCAACTCCACTTCTGACAGAAGGCTGATTTCCAAAATATGTAAAGAATTAACATAATCAGATATCAACAAGGCTAGTAATCCAATGGAAAAATGGGATACTGTTGTGGGATCCCTCTCTGTATGCTGTGAAGACCATTGGTTAATAAAGAAACTGACTTAGGCCTGTGCAGGGCAGAGTAGAGGTAGGTGGGAAAACTAAACTGAATGCTGGGAGAAAGAAGGCAGAGTCAGTGAGAAGCCATGTAGCCCCATCAGAGACAGATGCCAGAACCTTGCCAGTAAGCCACAGCCACGTGGTGATACACAGATTTAAAAAAAATGGGTTAATTAAGACGTAAGAGTTAGCCAATAAGATGCTAGAACTAATGGGTCAAGTAGTGATTTAATTAATACAGTTTCTGTGTGGTTCTTTCAGGGCTGAGCAGCCTATAACAAACAAATGGCCTCCTACAACAAATTGGTGCCAATGTGGTGAACTAAAATCCACTTAAAACCTGAGAGAGTCTGGGAATAAGTTCTTGGCACCAAAAAAGAAAAAAAAAACAAAGAAAAAGAAAAGTAAAGTAAAGAAGAAAAAAAAAACAGAGTTAAGCATGGCTTAATGCTGCGGCTCCTTTAAGAGAGGTTTTCCTGATTCAGTGGTAGCAGAAAAAAGCTGTGCAGTTTGAAATGGTGGCTTTCTCAGTCTTGCTGCCAGCATGAACTCTGGCTCTTTCAGGAGGCCGAGCATTTAAATGGGGCTTCTGGGCAGCATGCTGCAAGTGACTTGGTGGCAGTATGGGCCAACTGGTTATCAGAGTTGAGGTGCTGAGGACATCTCCCACCCGGCAGTCTCAGAGAAAGTGAACTGACCTCCGCCATGTTGTACTGGGTGGAACAGGGCCATATTTGCTCTAGTAATGCTGCTGCTTAGGTTTTTAAGAAGTGCTTATCATTTTAACAGTCAAGCTCAGAAAATGATTACAGATATACAATAAAGACAAATTCAGATGAAAAAGACCTCTAAATGGGTCACAGTGTTGGATAAATGTATATAGGCTTGGGGAAGAGAAGAAAAAGAATATAGAGAGTTATGAAAAAAAGTAAATTGTTTAAAAAAATAAAACAAAGTCTTTAAAGAGACATTAAACTTGTAGAAAAGAAATAGAGTAAGAAAAATAAGCCATGTGAAGATGGAATATACACAGAGAGTTTGGATTATGTATATTTTTGTGTTTTCTTTGAATTTTTTGACTGTGAAAAAGCTAAATACAGAGAGACATTTTGTTGTACAGGCTACTAAGCTAAACTAACATATATGTTTTTAAGGGTGTTTTTTATAGATTGGTATTAGCCATAAAGTAAAGGATAATCGTGCTAAAATTCATAAACCCAAAAAAGTTAAGGAACAAGAAAGGCTCAAGGCAGGGACATATGAATTTCTCTGAAGTGGAAATAGAATAGCCTTCACAGGTTGATAGGGAAGAGGTATGAATTGGGGGACAGGCAAGGGAACAGGAGGAATCAGGTGGGGGAGGATGGAGGGAGAGAGTACTGGAAAAGATGATTGGAATCCCCTCTGGGGTGAGCTGAAAAACTAGTGCAATGAAAACTCCTATTTCTCTATGAGGATTATTCTAGCTAAGACTCCTAGCAATGGGAGAAATGGAGCCTGAATTGGCCATCTCCTGTAACCAGGCAAGACTTCCATTGGAGGGATTGGTATCCCAACCCAGTCATATAACCTTTGACCTACAATTTGCCTTGCCTACAAGGGTATGCTGGGACAAATATGGCACATAAATTATGGGCGTGGCCAACCAATGACTGGTCCAACTTGAGACCCATACTATTAATGGGAGCCCAGTTTGTAATGCCAAAACCCAGAGGCTGGATAGCCAGAGACCTAGAAAAGAACCAAACATAACTGGCAAAAGAGAAAAAAAAATCAATGAAATGATTCCTGATGATATTCTGCTATACTCATAGATCATTGCCTAGTCCAATTGTCAGAGAGGTTTCACCCCGTGACTGGTGGAAACAAATGCAGATCTAGAGCCAAACATTAGGTAGACTTCAGGGAATCCTGTGGAAGATAAAGAGGAAGGATTGTGGGAGAAGAGGGACTAAAGGCAATACAAGAAAACCAAAATAATCAACTAAACTGGTTTCATAGGGGCTCACAAAGACTGAATTGCCAACCAGAGAATTTGCATGGGACTGACTGACCTAGACCTTCTTCACATAAGTTACAGTTGTATAGCATGGTCTTCTGGTGAAACTCCTAACAGAGAGAGCAGGGGCTGTCTCTGACTCTGTTACCTGATTTTCAGACCCTTTGCTCCTGTTTGGTTGCCTTATTCAGCATTAATAGGAGAGGAGGCACCTAGTCTCACTGCAACCTGATATGCCATGACTGACTGATAGACGTGGGAGGCCTGCACTTTTCTGAAGTGAAAGGAAAAGGAGTGAAAGTGGGGAGAAGAAGGGAGGTTGGGGAGAGGGACTGGGAGGGAAGGAGAAAGGGGAAACCCTGTTTTGGCTGGGAAAAATTAATTCATAAAAAATAAAAGACTTGGAAAGATGAGGGATACAACAGGCTTACCTTAACACAATAAAGGCAATTTACAACAAGACCATAGTCAACATCAACTTAAACAGAGAAAAAAAAAATCAAAGAAATTCCACTAAACTCAATAGTAAGACAAGGTTTTCCACTCTCTCCGTACATATTCAATATAGTACTTGGATTCTTAGCTAGAGCAATAAGACAACTGAAGGAGATCAAAGGGGATACAAATTGAAAAGGAAGTCAAACTTATGCTATTTGCAGATGATGTGACAGCATACTTAGGTGATGCCACAAATCCTCCCAGGGAGGTTCTACAGCTGCTAAACACCATCAATGATGTAGCTGGATGCAAGATTAACTCAAAAAATTCAGTAGTCCTGTTACTCTTTGGCTTTTAGTGGAGGCCTACCACCCAGCTCCCAAATAAATCACAAGGAGGCTTATTCTTGGCTATGAATGCCTAGTCTTAGCTTACTTCTAGCCAGCTTTTCTTAACTAATTATCTCATTTACCTTTTGTCTCTGGGCTTTTTCCTTTTCTTATTTCTGTGTATTTTACCTTCCCTATTACTCAGTGCTGATTGTGTGACTAACTGACTGACCCCTAGCATCCTCTGCTTCTTATTTTGGCTCCCTGATCCCCCTTCCCAGATTTCTCCTCCTATTTATTCCCTCTGCCTGCCAGCCCCACCTATTTCTCTCTTCTGCCCATCTACTAGCCATTCAACATTTTATTAGGCCAATCAGGTGTTTTGGACTGGCAGAGTAACACAAAAATAAATATGCAAACCTAGAAGGGGGCAATCTCATGCAGCCTCACCCTTAGACAAAGATCTACAGTTAACTAAGGTGTGCTATGCCGGGTTCTCTGGCAGAAAGGGCGGGGACAGAGCCAGACCTGCTGGACTTTCCCTGGGGTTGAGCAGGATAGTGAGTGTTGAATGACCCAGCCCTCCCTCACCCCTCATGGGGAGAAACATGCCCACTGAGTCTGGAGTCTGTCGAAGCAGGATCTCATTTAATGGTATCAGGCAGGAACTTATATAGGGTTGTGATGGGGGTGGAGGAGCTTGGGATTGGTTAAGGTGGAGTAAGGAACAAGGGCCAATAATATTCTGCCACGTTAGCAGTGCCTGGGCAGAGGTGGGTCTAGGTCGGGATGTGCTAAGTCACTCACAAGAAAAGTCATGGCCAAAGGTCTCCAAACTCGAGCTAGGCTCAGGAAGTTACACTGGGCCTCAAGCCTAGGCCTTCTGAGGCCCAACAGTGCTGAGAAAAGGAAGAAATAGTCTTCCCTCACAGATGGCCCTATATCCAATCCCAAGTAGTCAGTCCTGTAATCATGTACAAGCAAACAACACCGAATGGACTCAGCAGACTGTATTACATATTATGTATAAATATGCAACAATAACAATTTAGAAGAGGTTAGCAGTTTGAGAGGGAACATTGGGAAGTGAGTACAAATGAAGGAGTTTGGAGGAAGAAAGAGGAATGGGTGGAAAGGATACAATTATATTTTCATAAAAATAAAATAAAGTTTACATGGGGACTTTTTCCTTATATAACTGGGAAGTATTAGCAATACTTAGTGTGCATCTATTCACTGTCAAATATTTTTTAGTGCCTATCAATCACAAAAGCTGGAACTGATTTCTAACTTGATCCTGAAATAATGATGTATGAGTGGTATTTAAATTATAATTAATAAGGCTTTCTGATTTTGACATTCCCTAAAACATTAGGAATACTGTAAGTGATTTTAAAGCTGTTTGTCTTAATTCCTTGGTGAGAACCATTATTGCACTGACTTGCCTTTTACCCTGGCCTGTAGCTACAGGTGTCACCAGCATGCTGAGTTTCCTACTGACCATTCTCTATGTGAAACTTTCCCTTCTGGGGATTATTCTGCTCATTGTAGGATTTGCTTTCTTCCAAAAGAGCAATTATTTCAGGTAGGAACAGAAAACTAAAATAGTAAGGCTAATTAGAAAAAAAACAACAACATTGTCATAAGTTTAAGTTTACAGTGGACTGGGAAAATATGTTATATGGCCCAAATGTGGTTTTTCCTTCTGCTCTTCTTCAGCACCAGGCTTTCTTTAAATAATGGAGCCCAGGCATTGATACCCACAGCACTGGCAACATTGTCTGCCTTGCCACAGTTCTAACTGAGGTGGGACTTAGCCTAGCCCTCTCTCTCAGGAATCAGTGGTAGAAATGAAGTTTCTGGAACTTTTATGAGTTTATTTACAAGTTTCTTGATATCTATGAGTTTCTGTTTATTCCTTTTGTTGTTTGCTTTTGCTTATTTCTAGAAAGTGAAAATCTAGATTTCTGAAGTCCATAAATCTGATGACACAATGCAAGAAAACAACCATTCCCAATCACCTTTGTTGACATCCAGCTTACATGTTCCTGATGTCTTCACGTTTGTTAGAAGTCATGTGACAGATGACAGTCATGCAGTATGACTATACAGGCAAAAGCTTGGTGTTTACCATCATACATGCTATGAACGACTATCTACTCTCTGCCTTCCCCACTTCTCAGGCCGAAGAAGAAGATGGCTTAGCAAAAGCTCAACAACAGTGCTCGGTAGATTTCCTTCACCCACATCCTCCATAAATGGCTTCCACCAACTTCCTGTTCCTAGATTCACTTTATGTGATCATAAATGTTATACTGTCAGGTGCCATGAGAAGCAACACCTTCAAGTCAGTCACTAACTGGCCTTCTTTCCTTGCTTGCTATCAAGTAGCTGGACAGTTGCCTTTTGTATTAATCATTATATACCTAGCTAGGAGCCATTTATTTTAGCAGTATCTCTGCATTTTAAAAGTTGAACCCAGAGAAGGTACTGCCAGTATCATGGAGATAACACTGAAAATCTCCTTACTATTTAGAACCCCATTGTCTCAATTCCCTTTGCTGTCTGCATTGTGACTGACACAGGGGTTAGGAGGCATCGATGTGGGCAAGGGTAAAATACTGGTAAACTCCAATAGTGATACATCAAGAAGAAAAAGAATGAGGTTTGAGATTAGCAAATCTGTGCACACAATAAAGAGTAGAAGATGCTATCAAGATTAATGTCTACTTTAATAGTAGGAAATTACTATGCATCAAGCAGTGAATAAATTCATTATTGTCAAACACATCTAAGGTATGTGCTCTTTTTATCTCGCCTTTCATTGCAATGTCTTCATGTTTAAGTCAGGACAGAAAAAGGAAAGAGATCTAATTCTGTAACATTAGACTAGGAAACACAGGGCGGAGATTGAAAGTAGGTTGGCTCATTGTCTCTCTTCCCTGTTCTACTTGTGAAGACAATTCTCTTCATAATTCTATCTTCATTCCTCCTCTCTGACATGTTTTTTACTAGACCTCAAAGTTCAAGACTCTGGTTACTCACTCCAAGTAGTTTTTGTTGTACTTTTTGGCGTGGGTGGAAAAGGCACGAGACGCGAACGAACCCACGCAAGGAGGTTTATTAGAGAGGGAGTGCTCACGGTCCCCAGGAAACGTGAGGAGAGGGGGAGGAGAAAGAGGGGCGCTGGAATGGCGCCTCTGACTTTTAAAGGCCGCGCTGCTCATGCGCGGACGGCTCCCGTAGGTGCGCCAGATGCTGGTGACGCTAATGGCGGGCAACCCAGGCTTTCGCACATGCGCACAGGGGTGGGGATAGCCACGCATGTGCGAGCATGGGTCACGCCCCCAGGAGGCTGCCTTTTTGACCCTGGGGTGGGGCTTCACAGGCAGCCAAATGACAACAGTTTTCTCTGGCCAATAAAAAGATACAGAAATGGCAGTATTTTATTTTGAGTTTGGGTCTCAAAAGGTCCTGAGTCTTTCTACTTTTCATTCTGTAGGAACATGGAAAACCTAGCCTACTGGATGATGAGAATGGAACACAGTTGGTCCATGTCAGTCAAACCTTTCATTTCTCTGTTGAGGCCAGCTCAAGAGTCCTGGAATTGGCTTTCTCTCAGATCCTTGACCAAGCCCAATTAAGATCATCAGACATGAGGCCATGCTGATCCTGGACAAATGAACAGTCATTGCCATGAAGTTCCTGTGGTTGTTTATCAGGTAGCACATTTGTGGCATTAAGTAACACATTCATTACTCAAACGTAATTCCAATTTTTTAAGTAACTCATATATTACTCAATAACATAACTATAATTTTGTAAGGACAGACATAGTTAATAGTCTCTCTCAGTTTCTCTTGCATTTGAGCCTTTTAAGTATAGCAAATGAGATGTGTGATAATTTTAGGACAATCCTTTAAAGAAAAGGAAGGCCTTTCATTTGCTTTTCAGTGTATCTGTGGAGCTGCAGTACTGGTGTGATGCCTGGAGGTCCCAGAACTAATTGGTCTGTGGATAATGCTGAGGATGGAAGCTACTAATTGAAGAGGAAAAACATAACAGGGCAAGAACTTGGGCTTAGTGACCATAGATTTAACCCCTCCAGTCCCAAACTATCCAATTGTTGTCTTATGTAATAGAGAATAAACCATGTTTTTCACAGCACTGCTATTTGGAGTTTTACTTTGCACATAGCTGAGATTAATCTAATAGAAATAAATACTTACTTGGTCACTTGGGAAGTTAACTATCACTAAAATTAGTTTTACTCATGTGCATGTCCTGGGTCATTTGTGTTCTTCCCTTAAAGGTAATGGAGTAACAGTTTCAGGGATAGGAATGGTGGGTCAGAGAGTCATCTCCAGGGCAATCTTAAAAGAACTGTCACTTGTATAGGGTTAAGGAAAGCTTGCGGTAGGAAAGTGCCCCAGAATCTGTGGATGTAAGAAGATAATCCAGTAGTTAGCCAATCTCTAGACATTTGAGGACATGTCTGTGTGGCAGAATTGGGGAGAATAAAAACTGCCATGGGCTCCCAGGAAGGAGCTGAGCAGGTGGTGGTGGGGGTGGGGTGGTTGGGGAGGAATTGAAATAGACTGGACTCATCACTTGTCAGAATAGCAAATGTGGCTTCTCTACTCAACACCCACTGCCACGGTTTTCAATGTGGTGTTAGCTGAAAGGGCAAAAGGCCATACAGCCGCCTGGTGCAACCCCCTCATTTTCCTATCTCTACACAGATGTGAAAAGTTTCCTTTGTTGACCACGCATGCACATATACACAGATATATGTATATATGAGTACATGCTCATGCATGTTTAGATATTGTGATGCCCCATGTCAGAAACTAGATGAATTTGCTCATTTGTTTCCACAATATTAGAATTTACTAAATAAATTCATAAAGTATTCTGTTCCATTGATAGCAATTTTTCAGGTAGTACCAAGTCTCTTGATAGCTGACTGAGGCAACCTGATATTTTTTTGTTCCAATCTTAACTATTAATATTCACTGTAAGATCATATTTTACATATCACACTGAAAATATGTCTATGTAGCCATATATGTATGTGTGTATATGTATGCATCTGTCTTTATCATCTATCATCTGCCTATCATCCATCCATATATCTATTTATCTATCTATCTACCTACCTATCATCTGTCTATCTATCTATATATCATCTATCTATCTATCTATCTATCTATCTATCTACCTATCTATCTATCTATCACTATCTATTATTTACCTGTGTAGGTTACAGAATGTGTACAAAGGGATAAAAAGGCTGCAGCAGACTAAAATGTTCCAAAGAGGCCTAACTATGAGGCACAAACAGAAACTGATAGGGGTTGCTGAAAGAGTCTTCAGGGAGAAGAAGGGTTGAATAACTAACCGTCGAAAGCCTGTCAGAGATACTGCCGTTACTGCTGTAGAGTCAAGTTGTAGGGGCGGAGTTCAGCTGTCTGAGAGTTGAGTCAAGCTGTACAGCAAGGTGCAGACCAGGGAGGAATCAGAGCCAAATGGTCCAGATGGATGAATGGTGGATGGACTGACAGCAGTTAGAGTAGGCCTCAACCACAGCGAGGACCAAGCCAAGCTGCAGCCCTGTCACAGTCAGGAATTTTATGCCTGTTGTTTCCTTGACTCACACAGAGGGTGGTCAGATGACAGGTTGGTGAGGGTGTTGCCATCACAGTGCTAGGTGTCCTTCTCCTTACGCAGTCCAGGTGAGGATGGCTTAATCTTCCCTCAATCTGGTCCATTCAATATGTCCTTGGGCCTCATTTTCCTGATACGACTTTAATATTTGCATATAGTCCCCATTGGCTTTCATAAATGTGTAGGGTGGTGTGACTCTTACTCTTGGGAATGGGTTATCAGCCTGTACCTCCTGAGTGTCACTGGACAGGTGGTGGGTTTCCCTGCTTCTGCACTTGCACCCAAATGGAGTCTGAGGCTCTTGTGCAGTGGAGTCCCTCGGTGTAAGGCCTGACCTTGCAAACTGTTTTATACAATATGGTGTCGCTCAGGGCAGGCCAGTCCGACCACAGCACTATCTATCATCTTACACAAAAATCAATATGGTCTCAGACTGAGGAAAATTGGAAGCACAACCAAGTTGAGAACCACTAGGTGGTGCTTCGGCTTAATTCTTTTTACCATTTTACAGCAAACTAAAGGCAACTTTGCCTCAGGAAAGTCGTCCTGCATTTCTTTATTTTTCCATACAAGAAGCCTACATCTCATTGACTCTGTAGCTTTTCTTGGGTGGCGCTTGGAATAGCTACAAGAGGAGGCTCTAGCTTCTACTTAAGAAGAAAAACATCTTTTCAGTTCCTAAAGGTGCACTGCTCTTTTCACTTAATTGTAGTAGACACTGTTTGCTTACCAGATGAGTTGGGAGTGGATATTCACACTTGAGGGGAGGATGGTCATTAAACTGTCTTCTCAGTTAAGCCAAGATTAGTACTCATTTCTTCAGATGGAGAAAACGGCTTCCTAGAGTCAATGGCTTCGGGTAAAATTAGCTCTCCTTTTCCACTCCCTAGGCTCTCCCCATCATATCTAGAGGCACATATGGTATTCTGATGCTGGAAGGAAGCTGCAGATAAATTAG
Source organism: Ondatra zibethicus (assembly GCA_004026605.1). Lineage (NCBI taxonomy): Eukaryota > Metazoa > Chordata > Mammalia > Rodentia > Cricetidae > Ondatra > Ondatra zibethicus. The sequence continues at coordinate 15,147 of PVIU01019549.1, forward strand.
GTCAACTTCCGCATTTTCTAAAAGAGGAAACCGAGACTCTCAGATTCAGTGGTCGTGCAGTGTTACTAAGAAGTCAGCTGCCCTGCCTTATTACTCACCAGGAGAACACAACTGCTTTCCGAGGCCAAGTCAGACAAGGGCACTCGCAGAGCCAGGGAATTGGCCGTCACTGCTTTGGGCCGTATCTTACGCATGAGGTCCCAATGCCCCCACCAGCCTCATCTCTCTTGTCTGATTGGCCCAATTCATGTGATAGCTTGTTATCTAATATCCGGGAAAGAAGAGGGAAAGACACCTATAATGTTTAGACCTTTTGCGGAGCTGGGTGGAACTGGGTGGGGCGGGGCGGGGCGGGGCGGGGCGCAGGCCGGCCGAGCTAGGCTTTAGATCAGTCTTTTACCAGGCACAGGTCCTTGTGGGAGAAGAGCACATGGAGACCTGGGGCACTGTTAAAAAGATAGAACTGGAGGATGTGTGTGAGGCCTTGCTGATGAAGGTGGTGACGGGGAAACTGAGTTGAAATATGCATACAAATTCGACAGTGGGAAAGCTCAAGGAAGAAAGGCATAGCAGGAAGAGAGGATGGCCTGGGCAGATCAGGGTGGGTCTCCATCAGGGTGACAGAAACTGTACTATTTCCTCACATACATCTTGCATTTCAAGAATTCATTTGGGAGCAGTAGACAGTTTTTAAGAACGCCAGCCATGTTCTGTAGATCCAGCTAATCTCGACGAATTTATAAAGTTCTCGGAACAGAATGTCCAAATCTTCCAACTGATTCATCCAACATTGATTTGAAGATCAAACAAGGAGCTGAGAACACTGGCTCATATATAGTGGAGAGCCAAAACGGGGCTGCGACAGGCAGGGGGTCTGCTGGATGAGGTTGACGGAGAGGGTGGGCCTTTCTCTCTGAGCTGATGACCCCGGATTCCTCAAGGATCTCTTCCCATTCTGGTTTCCCACCATGAAATAAGAATACAATTCTTACTATTAGGCCAGCTGAAGAGAGGGTTTTGAAGATCATTTCTATCTGGTTATTAATGTTTCTGCAAAGGATGCTGAAAAATCTTATCTTTCAGCCTATCAGCTTCCAAGGGGACCTCATGTCTGCACAAGCACCCAGGAAAGCGTTTCAGTGCTTTGTTCCTCACTATTCCTGCCTTCTCCCCCTTCATGAGACTCTGAGAGCTCACACATGGATAGAAACAGACAGGCTCCCACAGCCTTCCACTTTGACGCTCTAGTGATTTAGTAATCGTGAGAGAGAGAAGAAGCTGGTGGCCAGAATTGCAGAAGGAAGCTCTCGGGTGAATCAAGAGTATCTACAACTCTAACCAGAGCATCCACAGACTCATATTTATCAACAGTAAAGGGAAAACAATTCATCAAAACAGGAGGAATCGTGAAGTTCAACCAAATATTAGGGCTTTTAGGGAAAGAGAAAACAAATCAACTTCCAAATTGCTGGGATGGTTTGCTTGTGAGTAAGAGAAGGATCCTGACTGGGAGACAGTTGTATATGAGAGATTAATCATACGCTGTTTTCTAATAACATGAAGAAAATGCTTGAGTACATCACACTTTTCAGTTTCTTTTCTGAAAACAGAGTGCCAGAGGCCTCTGAAGGAGAGTGGTCTGTGGTTAAGATGAGATTTACCATCCTTCTGGAAGGTATCTTGTCTTCCATGCAGCCTCCTGAGGTTCCAAGGCAGCCACAGAACCTATAAGGAAAATGAATATGATGTGGTTGTCGAGCCTTTAAAAGGACATGAGCGCCTCTATAGACCCGAGTGAGGCTGTGTGGGACCTAGGAGTCAGGTAAGGTTGTATATTTTGATTTTTTTTTTTCTGCAAGACCCATGGTTTATTTACAAACCCCAAATTCCTTCATTCCCAGTTTTAAAGCTTTTGGCCTGAGGATATCATCCACAGCATATCTCCTTTGAAGAAACCCTCCCACAGACCTGCCTGTTCCACTGAATGGAAAATTGCAACATCCTTTACAAGACAGTGAAAACCAAGCAGCAGCCCAAGATACCAGCTCCAAAAAGCTACAGTGAATGTCTTGGGACTAGAAAGAATGATTCAACAGCTCCCAGGCCAGCAAGAAGCATCTGTCCTTTGTCATTTTCCCCACGCATCGTAAAATGTGCAGAGAAAGGCAGCCATGCCAGCAGAGGTGAAGGAGGTCAGTTGTCGGTAACATTTTCCACTGTTCTCTTACAGCTAAGGCCTCCAGTCCCATTACCATCCAACCACTTGTCAGCAGATGGTACTGACGGATGCAGGGCAAAATGGCGCATCCCTTTCCATTAAAAAAAAAAAAATAGGCAAAAGCTGCAAGGCCCAACTTTACAAGATAGGAACTCTAAATGCCCAACACACGTGGAATAATATTCAGCCTACACATCAAGGCAGTGGAAATTTTACAGATGTCATTTTCATAAATAAAATTATACTATTAATCCTTCTGCTGGAATCCATGGTTGAGAGAGGGAACAGGACAAGCAGCATCTGATAGAAATACTGTCTGAAACAGCAGAGAGCAGTTTTCATGCCTGGGCTATCAGTTCCACCTTCAGTGTGGACTGAGTACAGCCATTCACATGTCCCAGGGAAGTGCTACAGCATGATATAAACCAGCAGAAGGAGGGGAGCAGGGCAAAGGGGCTACCAAGGGCAGACTCAGACATAGCTGATCCTACTGACCAATATGACCTGCAAGAAGCCGTGATCTTACTTCGTTCTTTTTCCACATAAGTCATATTCGGGCTTGCCTACAGATTTATTTAGCAGCCTAACAACACCAGAGTTTATAATTTAAAAATTAATTAAAGGCATATGAGTAGAAGAATGAAGCATTATATCCAAGCTCTGTCCTGGATATGTCTCCTCAATTATTTTGGAAAACAATATAAAGTCTGATATTTATGACTAGCTCTTACTTTTATATGCAGTTTTGACTCCAAGAATGTCATAGTATGTGCAGAATTAACTCTGTGTCCTTCATGTCCCTTCTTTAGCTGGGAAGGCTTTACAATTAGATTTTCTTTTCTTCTTGTGTCTTCTGCTTCTCAAAGTTCCGAAAAAAAATATTTTTAGAATGATAATAAACATTTACATATAAGGCTACTGAAGGGGAAGCATCTAGTCAGATGGTCAGTTCATTTGTAAACCACTAACTGTTGGAAGACATTGTTGACTTACCAGAGGTCTCCACCTCCTCATGACCTAGCAGTTTATCTCAATAAGCTCAGCAAAACGGAACTCTCTCCCTCCAGCAGAGCCTCCTGGCTTCATCTGGAGAATGTCCCTGGGCCTGTAGAACTGACTTTACCTAAAAGCTGTCTCTAAAACCAGATGCCTGTTTCAACTTTAGCTTGACCTTTGACCCAGATCTCTGCTGAGAGGACTTGCGCTAGGGGCTCTGCTATAGGACCCTGCTGCCACTTACCAAGCTTTGTGACAGGAGCGTGCCACTTAATGGAAATTACGGTTTGCCCCCAGGCTCCCCAATCCTATATATGCCTTATACTCTGGAATAAAATCGAGCTGATTCACTGAAATCTGTCTGCCAGACGTCTGTCTCCATCCATGCCCATGGGCTGCCAATGCTTTCTGTGGCTCCATCTTTCTCTTGGGGGAAAGAGGAATACCGCAACTAACATTTGAGACCTCAAGCTGCTCGAACCTACTGATGCTTACCTATAAGGGATTAGAGTCTGGCCTTTTAGGCTTTGTCTTTGCATAACATGACTCAGCGTTTTGTCCTTTAAGCTGTGGTTTAGAAGACAGACCCAGTCAGCCAGAACGAGACACTTCCTGTTGAATTCAGATATTTTCATGTCTCCGATTCTTCCCATGGGACTTTTTTTGCACCTGCCATGATGCAGTATGCTTGCAGTAATAGTCTCAGTCATAAAGATGCTCATTGGGGAATATTTGTATCTCATATGAGCTCTGTGGCTGGAAATTCAGTCTCAGGAAATGAGGAGAAAGAAAGCAATCTACCAAGGAAAGGCACTAATACCACAAGTCCTGGACCGCAGGGAATGCCATAGATTACAGTGTTACCATAGTGCCACTGGGCTTTGGAAATGTCCCTTCAACTCCTCAGCTGCATCCTTAGCTCTTGACTCAGGAACCTAGACGGGCAAGTGCCTGGAGCCTTGTTCAAAGCCCAGTTGTCAGAGACATGTACAAAATAAACAATTGTCTTGACTGTCTTGGATCCACCTCTTACCAGAGCCAAGTAGCTTCCCTTCCTCATAAACAGAGAAGGAACATTCAGAGGCCAAGAACTCTTAAAATCCCAATGATGTCTGTCATATTAGGGATTAAAGCACAGCATTTTTGACCTCATGATCCTAAAAGACATGTAAACAGCAGCCCTCTAAATCCTGACAAACGTTCTTACCTGAGCATATTAGTTTTCTATTGTTGAATAATAGCATAGCCCTACATTTAGTGAATTAATACAGGACCAGCTCTGAAGATGGCCCACTCACCTGCTGAGCAGCAGAGAACTGTGCCCCCTCCCATGTGTCCTTCTCAGGCCCACATGGCTTCAGGGAATGGTAGCATTTAAAACCCAGTGGCAAGTAGAGTAGATGCAATGTCTTCAGCGACATTTCTGCAGGTGTACAGCTTAGTACTGGTCAATGCTAGACAGGACCACACTGGGACATCAACAGTGGGATTTAAACTGGATAGAAACTTGGGTTTGAGGCCAAGCGATGCTGGTGCATGCCTTTAATCTGAACACTTGGGAGGCAGAGGCAGGTGGATCTCTGAATCTGAGGCCAACCTGATTTCCAGAACAAGTTTCAGGACAGACAAATCTACCCTTAGAAACCCTATCTTAAAATACCAAAATAATAATAATGATGATGATGACAATAATAATAATATTTTTTTAAAAGAAACTTGGGTTTGAGAAGTTGATTTCATTGTCATAGAGGAATGTCAAGTAGGGCTACCAGCAATAAGTTTCTGAGATAGGTGTGCTCACTTGGAATGAAGTAATCATTTGAAGCCCAAAGAGCTTGCTGAATATATTAATCTTGAATCATTAAACAAATCCAAGAAATTCTAATAATATCAAGTAATTCAAGAATCTCTTTCAATTAAAGCCAATTTGGAATCTCTTAATTGAAATGTGCTTTTTAGGACTCTTCCAGAGTTGTCAGAATGAAATGAAAAATTAGAAAATTAAGATTTGCAGTATTATTTGTCTGATCAGTAAGCTTTAAAAAACTAGGTTCTTTTTGCTTATAATTAAAAGGAGTCATGCAGTTTGAGACATATGTCATAGAGGACAAAGACCATGTTCTTCATGGTCTCAGATGCATCTTCACTTTGTTTTCTTATTTAACTCCACTGTGCTTAACTGAGTCACTATTAATTCTATTGCTGTCATAAAATCAGTGGAGAAGGAAGATAATTTGGGTGAATTTTTCCTGTATAGTCCATTTGGGCTCCTGTCACAAATATCCCTAGTTATTACAGTTCTGGGACTCAAGGACCTCTCAGGAATCTCTCTCTCTCTCTCTCTCTCTCTCTCTCTCTCTCTCTCTCTCTCTCTCACACACACACACACACACACACACACACTACCTTTATGACTTAATTTGTAAATGCCTCTTTCTATTACTATCACCTTTGGGGGTTAAGATATCAACATATGCATTTGGGGACAACACAGTCTATAGTACACAATTTTGGGGCTTAAATAAGTACTGTTGCACCTGATAAGGGAAGAAAGAAGGAAGGAAGGAAGGAAGGAAGGAAGGAAGGAAGGAAGGAAAGAAAAAAAGAAAGAAAGAAAGAGGCTTCCCAATAATCAGTCTTTCATGGGCACAGGCTGGATTCCAGCTGAATCAGCAGACAGACTTGTTTTTTCGTCCAACAAGGGAAGGGGATTTACTGAGATCAGGGCATACCAAATATTTCAGCATCTCAAATCAGTTATAAATCAAGAGTATCCCTAATGCTGAAAACAGAATGTGCTAGAGTGTGCTGTGAAATGTCATGGTGGTTATAGTACATGGAGACCCCTTTGAACCAATAGAAGGGTGACTGAACTGGAACTTGCACCAGTCACATGCTACAAGGTACTCTTGCTAGCATGTGGGGGTCATTGTTAAGTATTTAGGTAAGCCTTGAACTTATTAAATCATTGGTAGCTGGGAGTAGGACATGGTAGCAATAACTATATCAAGATAGCAGAGCTCTGTATCCATCTGTCCTGATAAAAGAGGCAGATGATCAGCACATCGTGTGAGACCTGGACCTTTCATGATGGAGGCTCCGGGAAATAGTCTACTGTGGTAGACTTCACAGTGTGTCCATGGTAATGGGAATGTTGAGGGAAATCTGAGCTTTATCCAGAGACAGAGTAGGTTAGCCCAACTTTGAAAGAAGAACAAAGAGAACTCAGAACTCAGAACAGAGAGAACTGGTCTAGTTAGACATTAGAGACAAGGAAACTCTTCCAAACATGTGACCATAGACCAGAATTAGATGTTCTACAACCTTAATGATTAATTAGGAAAAGGAGACAGAAGCCAATACTCATGGAGACACCCATTTCATATTCCTTAATCACCTCATTAATCTGATGAGGTCAGATGCTAGATGGATGTTTTCATCTGTTTTACAATCAAGAACAGTGAAGTTCCAATAGAAGTGGCAGAGATTGGACTATATTCCAAAGTCTCCCCACAATAATATTGCCTTCTAGATTTTCTTCTTCAAGAGAACTGGGAAGGGGATGAGAAGGAGGAAGTAGAATTGTTGAGGAATCATAAATCTCCAGAAGGAACAGGAAAGTGACTTCACAAACAGGGGAAAAAGAAAGTTCATAAATTATAAGACCCCTTTTCTGAAGGCGCAGCACAGTTCAGATGCTCAATACAGGGAAAGCTGTCTAGAACCATGCTGGATGCTTCCTTCTTCCTGGCTAGTTTTCATAGTCCCAGGAAGTCTGCTATGAGATAACAGGGGAGAACTGAAGTCTTGTAGAAAACAAAGAATACTTTTCTGAACCACCATATATAGTTGATAGGTTATGTAGATACCCTGCAGTGTTGTGAGGAGGCTGAAAGAAACTTGATGGCAATTCCTCTTCCATTTGAGAGAAGGGGGAAAGTATGTTCCTTTTAAAATTATACTTTATTCCTATGCCCTCTTTTGAACCTTTAATTATTTAAAATGGCACTCCCCTGGCATGAAGTAAGGGAACTGAGGGATGGCATCACATGACCCTAGCGGGGAAAAGCTTGGCTCTCTCCTTTAGTATGTCTCATGGCAGCCTGATGTGCAAGATGAACAACTACTTTTCAAATAAACATATTGCACAGACATCTAAAGTCTCCACTAAAAGTAAGAATTGGCATTGGCTCCACAAGTCTACCTCTGTGGCCTCATTGTGAACATATGTTTCACATCTTAGGATATTCGAGTCATGTGGTCTGGCTTAATAGTTCTAACAAACTGAAATAGAAAAATGCAACCAAAAACGTTAAAGAATTTGTCTAAGAACTGCAATTGAACACATGCAGGCTGTGAGGTGACCAAACTGCAGACCAAGGGTAACTACAGCTTATTCCATGAGGCTATGTAGTTCATGACTGCACAGTGGACTCTTCTTGCCATGTAACTTACCCAGAGAGGCACTAAGACTATGCTGCCAAGTCTTGTTAGAATGTTTAGCCCCCACCCCCAACTCCTTTCCATTTTGGCTCAAAATTCTGATGACATCAAAGCCCAGGTTAACTACCATCCCTGTCTTTCCAGGAGTAGTGAAAAAAATCTTGTTTGTTGAAGTTTATGACACAAGTAAACCGTTCAGTACTTTGTGCTGGCTAAGAAAAGTGCTGGTGGGCAAAACAAAATGACTATTGAAATCCAGTGTTCAAGTGATGCTTAGCTCTAAGTGCGGAAAACCAGGTTGCAAAACAATACCAGTCAAAGGAGAGTTTGAAGCCCTTCTATTGCTGAGAAGGGCTTTAGATAGTCACAATGGCTCAGTGCAAACCTGTTTGCTTCTCCATGCTTAGCAATGCAATGCCATCTGTGTTATTTAGCTTTCTGTAGCAGTGACAAAATCCTTAAGATGATCAACTTTATAGAGCAGTAGTTTGTTTGGGATCCCAGTATCAGAGGGTTCCACAGCCACTGGTCCTGTTGATTTGGGCTTGTGACAATATCATACATCATAATAGTGGAACCTTGTGGTGAAGAAAGACTGTGTATTTATGTCAGCTAGGAAGGGAGGTAGGTATGAACAAACATAGGAATCCCCAATTCTTCTTCAGGTACTCATGCTCTACCTTTTAAATGTTGCATCACCTCCCAATGGTACCACAGGCTGGGAACTAAGCATTCAGACTATGGGCCTTTAAATGTGCATTTAGACCCAAACCATACATGACCTTCCATGAAATATTTGTATACCTACAAGGTGAACAGTGAATATTGATAATATATTATTTACCTCAGGATGTTTTAATCCCCTTTATGTTGTCTCATGGCATAGTATAAATATGAAGAAGATCTCTCAGTTTAGTATACATAGTCTTAAATTTTTACCATTTATTGCCTTTTATTTTATGAATAAAAAAATGAAGCTTTTACAATGGTTTGAAAGTAATTCTACATTCTTTTCCTGTTAGTAGATTATTAGAATTTGTTTATGAAACCCAGATAGCTCAACCAAATTCTGAAGGCTGTTCTAAAACTATGCTTCAGGGACACTCCTTAGTCTGTAAACTGCAGTTTAGACTAGATTAGTCGCTTCTTCTCTGAAGGTCTAGGCGTAGGTGAAACCTGAATAAAATTAGGATAGCTCATATTATGTGTATTGGAAGAAAACATTCTGCAAGATTCACAATTAAGTGATAACAGTGATCACCTTTGAGAAGCTAGCCTTAAATTCTATCTGTCTCCCTTGGGTGGAGATTATAGTGGTGTGTCACCATCCCCAGCTATAAAACATCAAATCTAAAACCCATTATATTTGGGTTCAGATTTTCCTTCCAGGAGAGGGGATGAAGAGGACTTAAGCTTTATGTGTAGTATTAAAAATTTTTAATAACTATGTATTCATGGGACCAGCAAGATGGCTTTGTGAGTAAAGGCAGTTGCTGTACAAGCATGATGACCCAACTTGATTCCCATCATCCATGTAAAAGGTTGTATGTGGTGGTGACACCTGTAATCCCAGCATGCCTAGGAAGATGGAAAAAGGACAGGAGAATTGCACAGGGGTTCATGGGTCACCCAGCCTGGAGTACGCAACGTGATGGAAATGAGGGAGACCTTGTCTCAGGTAGAAGAAAAGAACGGATTTTTGAAATTTGTCTGACCTCTACAGAAGCACCATAGCACACATGTACCTTCATTCACCCTCAGATATTTTCCCCACCTTTCTGTCTCTCTGTCTGTCTCTTTTTCTCCCCCCCACCACACACAAATAGCAAAAATTTGAAAAAGAATGTGTGATGTTTTACTTAGACATAATTGTTTCCTATTTTTTTTCATTTTTAGTAATTGAAGATCATAAGGAAAATTACCTCAAGCACTTACTCTTCAATGAAGTTGAAATCTGAGATATTTTCTTATGGACTATGCTATGTAAGTTCTATGTATATTATATATCCTATGTGCTGGACTATCACCCAGATGATTGATTTGAAGCTCTGAAGAACTCCGGCTTTCTTGAGCTTTATCTTTTAATTTACGTACCAATGGAAGCAATAGGCCTTGAAATTCTTCGATGTCTCAAGTGTTCAGAAATTGTGACTCACACTCTGTTCAAGTGAAGGTAGTTTTAGGATTTAAGCAGGGGCATCAGTCTTCCATTTCACCAAGCTTAAAAGCACAAGGTCAGAGAAGGTAGTGACACTTTTCCAAAAACAAATAAACACCGTAATCATGACTGTCACTCTGCTGGGGAACTGCTGTTTGTCTCTGCACAGAGCAGACTACGGTTGCGGAGCCTGGCTATAGTTCTTTCACTGGAATATGCTTCGAAGTCTATCCCTCCCATCAGGAGTTAGCAACTGGGGAAAACACAAACACCAGCTTAACAATGACTGCTATTTTTAACAACAGAAAAAAAAAGGAACAGAATATGAAAGTTGATGACACATAGTGCTGCTTAAAAGTAGAATGGGGAAGATGTTCTGCATATCAAAAAAATAAGAATCAAGGTCAGTGAGATGGCTCAGTGAGTAAAGGCAATTGTTACCAACTGAGGGGACCTGAGTTCTATCCCTTGGGCTGACCTGGTGGAAGAGAAGAAGTTGTGTACACACAGTCTCTGCCAGCTCCCGTCTCTGTTTCTGAATAAATAAATAAACACAGAGAGAATAAATATATACATGAAAGTTTAAAAGAAACAAAGAGTTGTGAAATTTGTCTGAAGATGTCTCTTGACTTCAAGGCTAACACCTCCTTTTATTCTCTTATGATCTGTCCTCTTGAAATGAAGCTCTGAAGTTTCAAGGCATGCACAAGTTCATCTACTAAAGCTTAATATTTACTTTACTAAACATCTAGTTCTGTTCCATATTCTTTCCTATTTTCTTAGATCCTCTCAGAACTCTGAGCTATGGCGCCTGCCTGTCAAATGAAGGGATGAAGGGCTCTGCTCCTTTCGCCTTTCCAGGAAGTGCTAGAGTAAAAATTCAAACCTTTAACTTCCAGCTCAACCAACTGCCTTTCCTCTTAAGGACGGAATTTTACCAACACCAGGGGTTGCTTTATTTCAGCAGACAATGAAGCCCTTGAATGAAGTTCGCCCTCAGATAGATCGCCCTCTTTCAGTCTGGGTTAACTGGTTTTAGGACATTTGTCAAGCAAATCGCTATGATTTCAGGTGTTTTTATATATGGCTGGGAGCCATCTGGTCACATTAGCAAAATAAACTCTTTCTAAATAATGTCATATGTGAGCCAACAAGAGGTCCATTCTTTCACGACTTCTCAGCCCACCCCCAGCCTTTTCTGCACCCCTTTTACTGACCTGAGTAATTTAATAATGTCTGAGCATGCTGAGGTAATGGTTTCCCCACTACAACTCATGCTTCTGAGGAATAAAGAATCATTGCTAAATAGAATACGCTCTTTTATTTTGATTTTTAAGTTCAGAAAGAACCAGAAAGGAAAAAGAGACTAGGCATTGCATAAGGGTATGTATTGTCATATGTTGCAGAAAAAAAATGAATGAAAATATTTAAGAGCAGGGCAAATGTAAAAGTAGCAGATATCTGAGAAATAGAAAGCAAGAAAGTGCATCAGAATAGACGTTTTTAGGCTAGTGATTTACAAAAATCCTAATCTGTGTGTAAAAGCTTCCTGCATATCAGGTGACTCATGTGACAAAACCAATTCCACTGGAAGGATTGTCTTATTGTCTTGTCAGTTTCGTCGAATAAGCAAAGAATTCAAGGTTAAGATAGAATTCAAGCTCAAATCGATCTCTCTCTCTCTCTCTCTCTCTCTCTCTCTCTCTCTCTCTCTCTCTCTCTCGTTTTGTGTTTTTGAAATTGTGCTCCTCCCCCTCCTGGAGAAGGTGGTGTTTATTCAGTTAGTGGGCTTCCTAGTACTGGGCGAGTGAAGCATAGGCTGGGCATCTGGGGTGCAAACAGACTACAGCTGTTGTCTGAATTAGCCACTCACAGTTTATTTCTTGGTTGTCTAGTGCTGACTACCATTGATTCCATCTGGGTAACTTTGTCTGATTTGTACTGCTTCAAAAAGAGTGGTCAAGACAATGGGGGACAGAAAAGTTCCATCACTTTCAGGAAGGTAGTTTTGAACAAATTGGTTTGGTTTCTGATCTCTGGTTTTTCTGTCAGAAATGCAATAGTTATTAGCTTTGTTATGACCTTCGCTGGAGGTTTTAAGAGATTGTGTGTGAACAGTGCCTTCACTTTCAGTTAACGGTAGTTCTTTGTTAACAGTGTGGTCTAATGAATTCCTCACCCCACTGAAGAATGCTTTAACATGTTTCCATTTCATTTTCAAAGAAAATATGCCTCCATCCTCTATGAACAGAAGCCCCTGGGGGAGAACTAAAGATTTCTCTGGGAAGATTCTGAAATTTGTTCTTCCTTCCTCAGATTCCAAACAAAACTGTTGGTTTGACCAGACTGTCAAGCTACACATCATGGTTCCTTAGGCTGGGCGGTGAAGACCAGGAGAACTGGAAAATATAACCTGTTTGCACTGAGAAGACAGGGAGCTAACCCTGGTTGCCACTGGCAGAACATTTTGCTTGGCCACAATGTTTGTCAAAACTACAAAACACTGTAGCTCTTTTCTTTTGCATACAGTGTGCTTATTCTTGACTTTACCCTGCTCTCTACTAAAGCTTGTCTATCCTATAGACACCTCTAATGCACACACACACACACACACACACACACACACACACACACATATACAGTAGTGCTTACATGGAAATACTTTATAATACTCTATAACAGAAAGTAACCTTTTGTAAAATAATAGAGACTAGTTTAGATTTTACTTTCAGCTATGAACTACTAGGGTCTCCTGGGGATGCCAGTTTTCCAGAATTTCCCAAGTATATACCTAGTTTTCCTAACAACTCAGATCCTCTTCATATTAGGAGATTTTTTGTTGTTGTTTTTTTGTTTTTGTTGGTAATTTGTTTTTGATTTTTTTTTTTGGCCTTTTGAGACAGGGTTTCTTTGTGTAGCCTTGACTTGGAACTCCCTCTATAGACTAGGCTGGCCTCAAGTTCACAGAGATCCATCTGCCTCTTCCTCCCTAGTGCTGGGATTGAAGCCACCATCACTGGCTGTGCTAGGGTGTTTTAATTATCCTCTTCATCTACTACTAACAGATAAATCTATAAAAGCCTTGGTGAGGTAGACAAGTGAAAAGTTTGCAAATGGGCCCAGAAAATCAGCAATCTGAGTTTGGAATCATACTTACACAACTTAACCATTTGTGAAACCTGACATAGATACCTCGTCCCTCTGATCCCCAGTTTAAATATAAGAGAAATCTGTGAACAGTAGTCAGAGACTAGAAAGGAAGAACTGCTGCTGACTGGACCAAAGTGAAGTTAAACAACAATGCTCAAAAAGAAAGAAAGAAAGAAAGAAAGAAAGAAAGAAAGAAAGAAAGAAAGAAAGAGAGAGAGAGAAAGAAAGAAAGAAAGAAAGAGGAAAAGAAAGAAAAA
>PVIU01019550.1:0-31165 GCA_004026605.1 Ondatra zibethicus
AATTACATGGAAATGGAATGCGAGATGATTTAATGCAAGAATTCAAGACTGTTTCAACACCTATATATTAATCAATGTAAGACAACAAATCTAGACTCAGTGAGAGAAGAAATACAGTCATGCTAATAGATTGATGAAAGGCCTGTGGCAAAGTATATCTGCTCATTATAAAAACTCTTTAGAGTGTGGCAAAAAAAAAGGAATATACCTCAGCACAGTAAAGACAATGAGACACAATCTTAAACTAACAATACAAAACGACAGTTGGAATCATTTCGCCCTAATGAGGACAGAGAAAGGTGACTTCCACACTCAAAATATTGCACCAGTAGGTACACACTTCAAGGACAGAGAAAAATTTAATGGTGATAACATAGGATAGTAATAAAAGGGGGGGACTTCTTAGATAAGAAATAGAATCCTGCAATTCAAAGGTAGAGATACTCATGAGACAGCTAATATCTATTAAACCTTCTCATATGTTGCATAATGCACACCGAACATGCCCCCCCCCCTTTTAAATACCAACAAGAAGATACTGAGGAGTCAGCAGACCACTCACAGTGTCTTAAAATTTTCTTAGACTCCCCAGTGGTAGCATTTATAGCATCAAAAATGCTATGTGGGTTGGAACAGGGGAGAGAGATATTTGTATCCTGTGTGCTACAATACCAACCTGCTAGACAAGGAAGGACTATTGTCAGAGTGGCAAGCCTCCTTTATGGGTAACAGAAGGCCTTCTGGTTTGACTAGGAACCTGGCAAAAAGCCAGTGATGGTGAAGGTCACAGGCCCTCGGAGGGAATCCACTACTAACATTCTGCTACATGTAGAAATATTCAAACTGCCTCTTACTGGTTCTGATCAGTCTGGGTCTAAGAAACCTTGTTTTTAATAACAACAGTATTTCAGAAACTCATAACTCATCAAATACTAAAAACAATTGACTGCTTATTGTACTGACTATAATGGGAATTCCATCTTCTCACATCTAAATTGCAGAGAATTATACAGAAGAAGAGGTAAAAGATTTTAAGAGCTGGAAGATGGAGATCACATGTGAAAAACTCTCTACCCATATCACATTCCAGTTGGAATTATGAATATATTATGGCCAGGATTCTTAGCACAAATCTGTCAAAATCATACATGAACTATGGGTAGAACAACTTGGAAGGAAACATGTCTACCCAGAAATAGGACAAAGGGTAAAAAGGGGTAATTGTGAGTGAATAAATCTATGAAATGGTTAAATACCAATACTTGTGCATTACAAAACTTGTACAAATAGAACTTAAGAGCAGATATCAATATCTATTTGGAGGTAGGATTTTGTGGGATACTATCTGGTTTTGCTTCTATTTATTTCATTAAAATTGAACAGTAACAATTAAAAATGGTATTAAAAAAGGAAAAAAAAAAAACTAACCAAGCACAAGAAAGACTTATAAAACAGAAACTTAAATTCGCTGAAGGAATATAAAATGACACTGGAAGATGAAAAATAGACATGCACATGAAAAAGAAGGCATTATTGTGAAAATGACAGTGTTAAAAGATTTATGATTAACTCAAATTCCATGACAATCAAGCTACTCACGATTTACTTCGCAGGTACAGTGAAGAAACTCCTACAGATTTACATTATTTACAAATTACAAAATTACAAAGATCCTAAGTGTGCAGAACAAGCACAGACACACAGAGCGAAGCTTGAGTCATCCCAGCTGTGACTGCAGATGACACTGCAGTCCCACAGGAACAACAGCACCATGGCGGTGGCAGAAGGGTGGACACCTAAAGCAGCAACAGCAGCAGACCCAGGACCAATCCAACTTTCTATGATGAACTGAATTTCACCAAAACACCAAAAACTTGTTACACAATAGAAAGCCTTGTCAACCAGTGCTATAAGGAAAGGTAAATATCCACAAATAAAAAAATGAAAATGGTGAAATTTGACTGTGTGCACCTGAAAAAGTTGCATAGAAATGCTAATAACTGAAAGTATGAAGAAACTGCCTACAGAATGGAAAAAATTATTAGGAAACATTCCATAGTGTAATACATAAATACTCAGAATTTAACAAGTCAAAAAAATACAAAGCAAATATTATAAGCAAGAAATAAGCCCTAAAAAAGTGACAATGCACACAAGCTTTGAAATAGCCTAAATGTAAACAGAACATGTACCACATGTTTAGTCATGAAAAAACATTCCTCTATTGAATACAAAGATCTCTCTGCCCAGTCAGTGTCTACAATCAAGGTCCTAAACAATTACAAACACTGAAGACACTGCAGGAGGAAGAACACAAAGAGACGGTCTCGGTGTGATTTCAAATAACTGCAGCCACCAAGCAGTTTAGTGAACAATCAAACAATAAAAAGAAAGGAATAAAATATACAGCAAACAATCAATGAAATAGAAACTCAGGAAAAAGGAAAAGAAGCACAACAGAAAAATTAACAAAAATAGTATGTGCTTATATTTTCCTTCAGTGATTTCTGGAAATGTATATGCTTAATATGCCCTAAAACAAACGTGAAAATAGGATACAGCCTTAAAAGAAAAGAGAAAACACCCTAAAATCAAAATATATACTTTCTATAAAAGTATTTACTTCAAGTGTAGGGATACAAAGTGCTAAGAGTGAAGGATTTTTTAAAAAAGATTTCTGTGAAGAAGGCTGGTCATAATTATGGTAACTGGAAAAGCCGAATCTATAAATATAAAAATAGATGATATTAACAAATGACCAAATGGTACCTTTCCAGAATGCTATGTGATCAAACAAAGGCATTTTATAAAAGTTTTCAAATACATGAGGAAATAAATGACAGAACTGTAGGACACAAATAGACAGTGATGCAGGGAAGCTTCAGTGTTAACCACTGAGAAAGACAATCATGAACAGGAAGCACAGAAAACCAATAATGACTACAGGCCTACACAGAATCATCTACACAACAGCAGAAGATGCTCAGTCTTCTCAAACTTCAATCAGCAAGTTACAATGTAGATATGTCTTAAAAATAGACCAAATCTTTAAAATTAATAAAGGCCAATGTTAAAAAGTATCTTCAACAAGAACATTGAATGTTGACATCATCAGTAGACAGAAAAGAGAATAACAAAAAAGGCATGTGAATACTGACTCACTGAAACCATGTTCTCATTCAAACCAGTGAAGAAATGTAAAAGGTTGTTCATGTTCTAGAAAGATTCAAAATAATTTTTACCAACATCATACAGACATTCTTTCATAGAGAGAAAATCTTCCTAAAATTTATAAAAATGTAAGAAACCACAATGATTGAAATATTATGAGAGAAAGAAAAAAACCAGAGGCAATTTCAAAATATATAAAAATTTTAGTGATGCGGCCTGCCTGGTCTACAGAGCAAGATCCAGGACAGTCAAGGCTCTTACACAAAGAAACCCTGTCTCGAATAACAAAACAAACAAACAAAAAACAAAAAAAAACCAAAACCAACAAAAATGGAGTGATGCAAGCAGTGGAGTGTTGAAGACAGATACCGACGGGTCCCAAAGAGAAGACAAGGGAAATGGAGGTTAATATTTGGCAGAGATATTAAGCAAATCTTATCAAAATCCTGTGGGCATTATATTAGGAAATAGAGAAAGTAACCCAAGAGACACGGAACCTGAAGGAACTAAATGATGTCCCAAAAACTCTGCATGCAGGACAAACCAAGAGGCTTCAATGGTTCTTATTAAACACCAACTTAAAATTATAGTAATGAAATCACTTAATATTGGTATAAAACCACAACCAGCAATGTGAATGAAAGATGGACAGCATCACTCCCATGCAAAGTCAAAAAATTTTATTTGCCTCTGAATATTAATAATTATGTATAAAATCTTCAAACACCTATAAAACCATAATTCAGATTATTCTTAGTGGAATTCTCTAGAATTGTTTCCAATGAAACAGAATGTGGCAAAACAAATTTCATATTCTGGTTCTACTGTCACTTGAGCCCTTCCCCAACCCTTCATCCCTTCCTCAGACCCTCTAGCACACCTGGATCCTTTGCCACTGTCTCTACACTTTTCACCATCCAGGGCTCTTGGTGCTGCTTCACAGGTGAGCAGGAGTGACTGAGACCTGCACAAGAAAAAGAGATTCTTCAGAAAGCACCTAGACCTTTTCACGGAACAAAAATGAAAGATACTAACATCTACCAAAGGATAAACATGAAGGAGAGAGAAAATATCAAGACAAATGTCTCTCTTCTCTGAAGATTTCACTTTACTCTGCAATGTGAGACTCATTCACACACATGCAGAGTAGTTTTCCCAGAAACCCTGAGGAAGAGCCAGGGAGACTGCAAGAAAACTATTCTCACCCTCAGAATCCAGAATGCTGTACTTCTCCAACAGATCTCTGCAAAAAACCCTGTGAGGAAACTCGAGGCATTCCCACTCTTACAAGAGTTCCAGTCACAGCACTATATGTCAACAAGCCCTGAAATAAAAAAGGACAGTTCAGCCAGGTGTACACATTTTCCTGATACAGGTGAGTGAATGTTCATAATTATTCGAGTGATGCTTTCTAAAATTCTGATTCAATGTATAACGACTGTACTAACTATAAAATACTGTGGACTAATATACTCTCACAGTACTCATGCTGGCCTTGCCTGGACCTAGACATAACTTAAGAACACAGCATATGAAGACACATTTATGAATGCTGTATTTACATCCTACACTGCGTATATCTCGGATATATATGGAAAATT
The DNA here is from genome assembly GCA_004026605.1 of Ondatra zibethicus. Taxonomy (NCBI): domain Eukaryota; kingdom Metazoa; phylum Chordata; class Mammalia; order Rodentia; family Cricetidae; genus Ondatra; species Ondatra zibethicus. Next base: position 4,773 of record PVIU01019550.1, read on the forward strand.
AGTGAGGAGTAAAAGATAAGCTAAGTGCTTACAACCATATGTATGGCAGTGCATAAAATATATGTTCTGTTTAATCGTATCTTCACTGGTTCTTCATGTGATTACTATCTACAAAGCTCCCTGAGGATGCCTAGTCTCAGGATCAAGGACCACGCTTCTTGAACAGGCAAGTGGTAAAACGGGGGAGTTAGAAGGCATGGATGAATTTAAATTCCAGGAGCTTTGGAAATGCCACAATAGCAAAGAGAACCCTGTTTGCAAACAGCAGACAATGCAAATGTTCTACTACGTTATTTTAAGAATTATTTTATGACAGAATAGCCTAGTAATCGTAAAATAATTGAAAAAAAAACCAGGGTAAGACACACTTGATGGTATCTCAAACTTACCGACAATTGAAATATATCAACAACAGAATGTTTAAAGCTATAAGGATAAAGTGGGGTAAAACGTGGTGCCTCTGGTCAGGGTGGGCCGCTAAGAGAACACGCCACCTGTAACAGGTCTATGGTGAGAGGTTTATAGGGGGAAGAAGATGAGCAAAAGAGCTAAAGGCCGCCTCGGACTGGGGACATAAGAGAGACAGACACACAGAACAGATAAGAGAGCAAGCGAGGAGCAATAAAGAGAACTGTGACAGACGAACACTTTCAAGGGTGCGCATGGGGCATAGGGAAGGACCCAGTTTGTAGTGATGGAATTTGCCGCTCCTGGCCGCAGACGACGACTTAAGCTGCCACCGCCTCCTTCGACACCACGGACGGACCGGCAGGAGCTGACAGTGTCCTGAGCAGCCTCAGCTCACACCGCCGTCCCTTCCCTCCCGCGTCCCCGCCTCGCAGCTCCTCTGACCTGGGAGGTTCCAGGGCCGCCGGGCTGCGGTTCTCCCACTGCGCTGCTGACTTTCCCAGGCCGCCCCACTCGGCGACTCCCGCTCTGCGGAATTTTCAGGTCCCCGAACTCACAGCGGGGTCTTCCTCACCCAGTATCAGACGCGGCACCCCGAGTCCAACAGGGAATGGCGGAATTTCCTGTACCTTCAGCCTGATTCATTGGAGCGTTTCCTCCTGGCCCCGCCCAATACACCCCACTTCCCGTCACGTGCTTCCTCGAAACCTGTTTACCAGGGGCCACCCGATTCCCAAGTACATCCTGCTGTTTTTGTTTTGTTTTGTTTTGTTTTGTTGGTTTTATCCCTAAACTCCAGTGATCAGGCAAGTGTCCCCGCCCCCCATCGCTGCCTTCCACACAGCTCCAGCTGTCAGGCTGCCCTGGACCCGCTCTGCACAGCCTCCCACATGCTTGCTGCCAGCCTAGAGCCGAACTGGATCTAGGAGGACGCTGCACACCTGTGTCTGAACTACACAATGAGTTCTGGCCCAAAGCAGTGGGAATCTAGCAGAATCATTTTATCTAGGGTAAACATTGGAACGAGTAACTGTTTTCTCTGTATCTAGCTTAAACATTAAAAGGATTAGTTTTATAGAAGTACTCAGACATTGAAATAACCACTGTGGAAAAGAGTAATTTTTCTGTGATTGGCAGAACTGTTTTTCTGAGGGAATTTGAAAGCCCTTACATGACTTTGGTCACAAGAATATCCTGGCACACCTGGAGCATCTTGCATTTTTGAGCACTGCAAACAGTACACAATAAGGTCTAAAGTTGCAGGGGTATGATGCTTACCTCAGAAAACATATTGATTAGATAAGGGGATTTGGTATGAGACACTTGTTTTACCCAGATGCAGATGTGTCTCAATGTCATAAAAAGTATAAGTTCTTAAAACATTTTAAATGCCATATTCTGAAAGTCTCTAAAAGAGTTGAAGAATACCTATCTAACTGAAATATACCTCTATATATCTAGAAAACTTAACATGACTACAAGCTTGGCTATTATAGATGATTATCTATTAGCCTATATTTCTTAATTATACATTACATTTTTAAATGAACTGTGCAGACAACAATACCTTACTCAAGAGCAGAACTATATATATAATAAAGTTGACCTTAAATTTGTATCAATAAACCAAGATTCATACAAATGCAAAGTATTCATCTCTATATCATATCACCTTTAAATGTAAACAAATATTTATACACAATATTTGAGAATATGGGCATAGTTCTCGTCAACTGCTTCATGTTTTTGTTGGGTGAAGTATTTTTTGGGGTATTCACAGTGATCTTTTTGGGGGGTCTTGGTCCATAAAACCACATTAGTCTGAAATGAATCCATAGGTTCTCATCCTCTGTAGAAACAAAAGAAGAGTACCTTTTTTCCAAAGCAACATATCCTTAGACCCAAATTCTGAAGTCAAAATACCTTTATAATATACATGCTGGTTTAGCATAGCATTACGGTGTCTGTCTTTGGTGGGGCTACATGGCTTCTCACTAACTTTTCCTTCTTTCTCCCAGCATTCAGTTTAGTTTTCCCCACCTACCTCTATTCCCTGAACAGGCCCAAGACAGTCTCTATTTTAAATAATGGTATTCACAGCATACAGAGGGGAATCCCACATCACAATCATTGCTTTAGATCCTGAAAAATCTTTCAACAAAATAAAACATTCCTTCATGATAAAGTGATGTGGGATTTCCCTCTATGCTGTGATTACCATTAATGAATAAAGAAAATGCTTTGGTCTGTTGATAGGGCAGAACAGACCTACGTGGGGAAAACTAAACGGAATGCTGGGAGAAAGAGGGACAGAGTCAGAGAGACACCATGTAGCCCTGCTTGAGACAGATGCTGGAACTTTAGCTGGTAAGTCACAGCCATGTGGTAATATAAAGATTAATATAAGTAGGCTAAATTAATATGTAAGAATCAGCCTAAGAAGCTAGAACTAAAGGGTCAGGCAATGATTTAATTAATACAGTTTCTGTGTGATTATTTTGGGTGTAAGCTAGCGGGGTGGCAGGGAACAAACAAGTGGCCCCTCCCTCCAACAGTAAAGGTCTTGGAAAGAACATACCTAAACATACAAAGAACATACCTAAACATAATAAAGGTAATATACAGCAAGCCAACAGCCAACATCAAACTAAATGGAGAGAAACTCACAATGATCCCACTGAAATCAAGAACAACACAAGGTAGTCCACTCTCTCTATACCTATTCAATATAGTTCTTGAGGTTCTAGCTAGAGCAATAAGACAACAAAAGGAGATCAAGGGGATAAAAAGAGAAAAAGAAGAAGTCAAACTGTCACTGTTTGGTGATGATATGAGAGTTTACATAAGTGACTCCAAAAATTCTACCAACGAACTTCTACAACTCATAAACACTTCCAGTAATGTAGCAGGATACAAGATTAGCCAAAAAAAATCAGTAGCCCTTCTTTATACAGATGATAAATGGGCTGAGAAAGAAATCAGAGAAACATCACATTTCACAATAGCCATAAATAGCATAAAATATCTCAGAATAACTCTAACCAAGCAAGTGGAAGACATGTATGACAAGAACTTTAAATGTTTGAAGAAAGAAATAGAAGAAGACACCAGAAAATGAAAACCTCTTCCATGCTCTTGGGTAGATAGAATTAACATAGTAAAAATAACAATCTTACTAAAAGCAATCTATAGATTCAATGCAATGCCCAACAAAATTTTTCACTGACATCGAAAGTACAGTACTCAACTTCATATGGAAAATCAAAAAACCCAGGATAACCAAAACAATCCTGTACAAAAAAGGAATATCTGGACGCATCACAATCCCTGACTTTAAACTCTACTACAGAGCTACAGTACTGCAAATAGCTTGATATTGGCATAAAAACAGACAGGAGAACCAATGGAACTGAATCGAAGACCCAAATATTAATCCACACACCGACAAACACCTGATTTTTGACAAAGAAGCAAAAAATATCAAATGGAAAAAAGAAAGCATATTTAACAAATGGTGCTGGCATAACTGGATATCAACATGTTGAAGAATGAAAGTAGATCCATATCTATCACCATGCATAAAACTCAAGTCCAAATGGATCAAAGGCCTCAACATAAAGCCAGCCACTCTGAACATTACAGAAGAGAACGTGGGAAGTATACTGGAGCAAATTTGCACAGGAGACCGCTTCCTAAATATAACTCTAGTAGCACAGACCCTGAGAGAAACAATTAATAAATGGGATCTCCTGAAATTGAAAAGCTTCTGTAAAGCAAAAGACACAGCCAACAAAACAAAATGGCAGCCTCCAGAATGCAAAAGATTTTCACTGCTTCACATCAGACAGAGGGTCGTCTCCAAAATATACCAAAAAAAAAAAACCTCAAGAAATTGGTCATCAAAAGAACAAGTAATGCAATAAAATAAATGCTGTATAGACCTAAACAGAGAACTCTCAACAGAGGAATCTAAAATGGCTGAAAGACACTTAAGGAAATGTTCAACATCCTTAGTCATCAGAGAAACACAAATCAAAACGTCTCTGAGATTCCATCTTACACCTGTAAGAATGGCCAAGATCAAAAACACTGATGACAACTTATGCTGGAGAGGACTGGGGTAAAGGGAATATTCCTACATTGCTGGTGGGAGTTCAAACTGGTACAGCCCCTTTGAATATCAATGTGGCAATTTCTCAGAAAATTAGGAAACAACCTTCCTCAAGACTCAGTAATATCACTTTTGGGTATATATCCAAAGGATGCTCAATTGTACCACAAGGACATGTGCTCAACTTTGTTCATAGCAGCTTTGTTTGTCATAGCCAGAACCTGGAAACAACCTAAATGCCCCTCGATTGAAGAATGGGTAAGGAAAATGTGGCACATTTATACAATGGAGTACTCCTCAGCAGAAAAAAATTAATGACATTTTGAAATTTGCGGGTAAATGGATGAATCTAGTAAACATCATATTGAGTGAGGTAACCCCAACCCAGAAAGACAATATCATATGCACTCACTCATAAGTGACTTTTGGACATAAAGCAAAGGTAATCAGCCTACAATTCACAATCCCAGAGATCCTAGACAACCATGAGAACCCTAAGAGACACATCCATGGATCTAGTCTACATGGCAAGTAGAAAAAGTCAAGATCTCCTGAGTAAATTAGGAGCATGGGGACCATAGGAGAGGATAGAAGGGGAAGGGAAAGGAAGGGAGGGGAGTAAAGAAAAATGTATAGCTCAATAAAATCAATTATAAAAAGTGTCTACTGCCATATTTATTATTTTTGTGTCTTTATTTCTGTCACTTCTAAAATACATTTCTTATTATATACAAGTGGTTGCAATTTTACTGAATTCTGTAAGGAAGTGACTGTTTCCCTCTTTGATTTAAGGTATGTTCTTATAACCATTCTTTTAATTCTTTGTTTAGTATGTCATTGAATTTACTCTCACTTAAGTATATGACTGGTATTTTGAGTCATGCTGCATTGATATCCTCACATGTCTTTTTTTGTGCATTGGGATAGGTATACCTGGGAGTATGGGATATATTTAGATCTTTTCAGTCCTCCTTTTTCTTCCAGTTGATGCTTTTTAATGTTGAAATGGGGGAGCCTTGAGATTTGCTTCTTTCCTCTGAAGTGTACATGTAGCACAGTAGCTACATTTCAACCCATGAATCTTATTCTCTGAGTATGATTGTCCTCATCACTCTGAAAATATGATAGTAACCATTGACTTTCCTCTATCTGAGCAACGTGAGCTATCACTTCAGATTAAACTGCAGATTTTCCTGAAGCTAAAGCCTTTCAACTTCAGCATACAAGTTTGTAGTCAGGAAGTATTGAGTGAAAACTATGAAATTTGACATAATAGAAACATGTGTTAAAATTCCCTAGGAAACACAAACCCAGTATTTCATTTGCAACACGTCTGAAAGGTAAATGTATATTATTTCCAGTACCTTTTCACTCAGATAAAGAAGCTTAACAAATCCTTGTTTGTGTAAGAAAGGTGAGCATGAAGGAGGGGAACAAAGGAAGAGTTCCACTACAGGTCATAGATGGGGGACAGAGTGACGACTCAGTGGTCAATAGCGTTTGATCATCTTGAAGAGGATGCAGGTTTCATTCACATCACCTAAAGAATGGGTCAATGCTCAATGCTTTCTCCATTTCTAGGGGTCCTGAATCCTTCCTCTGATACTCACAGGTGTCAGGCAGTCATGTGGTGAATGGACACTTATGCAGGCAAATCACTCACACACATAAAAAGAAAATAAATAACTTTAAGTAAACCCAATATTATAATTTATATAATATCTAAGATATATAAGATATCTAGGCTATGAAGATGTTAATGTAAGTTTAGATTTTAGCAATTTATGAACTTTTGGTAAAAATACTTGAAAAATATTTTATAAAATAAATTATGACATGCATGTTTCTTCTTTTCTCTAACTCTTTACTTAGTATAAGCCTCAGTGAATTCATCATCTGGGTCAGAGATTCAGCAGAAGAAAAGAAAACCTTGCGCAGTAATCAGAAAAGTGCCAAGAGAATATTGCTCACTTTCCTGAAAATGATATTAAACAGAGGTCATAACCCATTTATATTCATTTAAAAAACAAAGTTTCTGATACAATAAAATATACTGTACAATACCTAAAATCCTCAAAGAATACATAAAAATTTTCCATTAAAGAGTGGAAATGAGCACAATCCAGCAGGAGCTCTATCCCTGACCCTGACCTGAATCACCAAATAATTCACCCATATTCAGAGGGCCTAGTTTGATTCCATACAGGTTCCCCTGTCTGTGAGCTCCCACTAGTTTGGATCAGCTGTCTCTATGGTTTTCCCCATTGTTCATAAGATCCCTCCTCCCTCTCTTCAACTGAACTCCGGGAGCTCAGCCCAGTGCTTGGCTGTGGATCACTGCATAAGCTCAGATGAAGCATTTATCATCAGATCCAAATGAAAGCAATGAATATCCAAGTAGTAGAACTAAAGCAGAAAAGAAAACATCACAGTGTTTGCCAGAGGCATCAGAGTTACCGTGTGTAGAACTGTAGTAATTCATAAGCCGAGAAATTAGAATTAAAGAAGAAAAGGACAATCTCCTAGGAACAAGTGAACAATTCACCCTTCTAAGTTATAAAATTTGAGAATGAATTAAGTAGTGCTGAGAATGAAGCAGTCAGAGTTTCCTCTAACAGTTTCTGAGGACTGGACAGATTCAGAACAAAATTCTCCTTTAGACAAACCTTATACTAATACCACAAGGAGAATATTCCATAAAACACAAAGAAAACAAATGCTAGAAAGTCATCATCCAAACTTTGTTTTCAACAGATAACAGCTATTTAAAAGGTTCGTAATTGGTCAAATACTGAGAACAATTCACTGATTACTGGACAGGCAATCGAGAGAATTCCATATTCTATCTAAATTACAAGGAACATTAGAGAAGAGGGGGAAAATAAGAGCTGGAGCATGGAGAAGTGACATAGGAAAACTCTCTTGCCATATACCATGGCAGTTGGAATTATGGACATATTAAGACCTGGCTACATGGCCCAAACCTGCCCCTCCCCCAAAATGATCAGAATTAGAAGACAACTGGGAAGAAGACATGTCTAACCAGGTTTGGGACAGATGGCAACAAGAGTGAAATGGTGAATGAATTCACATATGCCATAAATAAATGCCAATATTTATCAAACAGAAAACTTGAACAAAATTAATACAACAGACCTTAAGAGGAAATTTCAAGGGCTTAGACAGATGGCTCAAGGTTAAGAGCACTGGCTTCTCTTCCAGAGGTCCTGAGTTCAATTCCCAGTGCCCACATGGTGGCGCACAGCCATCTGTAATGAGATTTGGTGCCCTCTTCTGGAGTGCAGACATACATGTAGACAGAATACTGTATACATGATAAATAAATAAATCTTAAAAAAAGAGGAAATATCAATGTCTATTTGGAGGCAAAACTTTTCATCATTTATATAAGCAAACAATAGGAAAAGTTTTAAAATATCTATTATTGTTTCTATTATTTAATCAAACTTGAAAAGGAAACAAAAATAGTTTAAAGAAAAAAACTAACCAATCATGTGAGATGAATATAAAATGGAAACTTGAATTCACTGAAGGAATGAGGCTGACAGATGAGAAAAACTTGCATGTACATAGAATAAAACATATTATTTGATGTGGGATTTATCTCTGTATCTATGAATATGTTTGATTACCACTGGTAATAAAGAATTTGCTTCAGGCTATGGCAGGGCAGAATAAATCCAGGATTTCAGATACACAATAGGACAGATTCAGACAAAAAAGACCTTTAAATGAGTCACAGTATGTTTTAAAAATGTACGTACACTTGGGAGAGAGAGGAAGAGTATAGACAAGAACTACAGACAGTCATAGACTAAAGGAAAAAAGATAATAAAATTAATATTAAAAAGTAGCCGGGTGGTGATGGTGCACGCCTTTAATCCCAGCACTTGGGAGGCAGAGGCAGGCAGATCTCTGTGAGTTTGAGGCCAGCCTGGCCTATAAGAGCTAGTTCCAGGACAGGCTCCAAAGCCACAGGGAAACCCTGTCTCGAAAAAACAAAAAAAAGTAATAGAGTTAAAAAATAAACCACATAAAGAAGGAATATACACACAGAGTCTGGATTATGTATATTATTCTGTTTTCTTTGATTTTTTTTTGACTGGAGAGAGACATTTGATTCTGGGGGCTGCTAAGCTAAACCAACATATATATTTTAGAGGTATCTTGACTTCAAAATTTGAGACTTAGAATATGCTACTTTGGAAAAGAGGTTCTGCTTTTCTTTCCACAGAAGATGAGAATCTATGGATTCCTTCCTGGCTAATGTGGTTTGATGGAACAAGATCCCATGAAGGATCTCTGTGAACCCTAAAAATACTTCAGCCAAAAAACAGAAGAAAGCATTTTGTAGAAAACTATGCCTAAATACCCACAATGATTATTTATAAATGTTTGCTTTCATTTAAAGGGGGATATGATATAGATATGAATACTTTTCATTGTATAGATCTTGGTCTATTGATACAATTTTAAGGTTAATTTTCTTACTCTGTGTTTATGTATTTCTGTTCTTACTTAAGGTATTATGCTTTTGCAGCTCATTAAAAAATGCAATGTATAGTGAAGAAACACAGATTAATACTTATAATAGTCAAACTTATAGGCATGTTAGCTAGGTTTTCTAGATAAACAGAGATATATTTCAGTTAGACAATCCTCAGCACTTCAAAGACCTATGGAATATAGCATTTAAGATGTTTTAAGAACTTAGACATCTGTCAACAGTGAGACATGTCTGCTTCTGACAGCATAAATTACTTCAAAAACAATTGATGGGCATGAGAAACTCGTCATGGGATGTGCCTTCAATGTGACAAGGCTAGTCATTTGGTCAAGAAACTGTTTTTGCCTGGACTGATTAATGGTTTACTGTATGAACTGGACATACAGGACACACAGAAAAGTGACTGTTGGACTTTCCAAAGGACAGGATGGTACTTTGGGGTTCATGCTTCACAAAAGAAACAGCCAGACATTCTGCAGAACACAGAAGAAAGCAACTGAACTTCATCAGTACAAGGCAAAACAGATCTTCAAATTACCTGTATCATGGAAAAGTCTGCCATATACTATGGGCCTGTAGACTAAAGTTGGAAGCCCCAATGGTACAGAGGAACTTTGGGTGACTGTCCAGGCAGTGAGATGACTCTGTCAATTCTAGAGTTTTGGAAGTTGCATACAATGTATTTCCTATTTACTTAGATAATATTATATCCTTCTGGGGTCTTTGAAGAATTGAAGACAGATAGTTATTGCTTTCCTATAACTATAATTATGATAAAGGATAAATAAGATATAAAATTTTAGACTCACAAAGATAGGAAATATGATTGAGTGTTTTACTTAATTTGCTAAATGTAAATGAGTTAAGAATTGTAACTATAATTCTTTCTTGACAACTGTTTTGTTACATGTAGTTTTACTATGTTAAAGTTAAAACCTTCCTTTTTATTTAGACAGAAAAGGGGAGATAATGTGGTATTTCCCTCTGTATGCTATGAATATGTTTTAATATCTTTGGCTAATAAAGAACCCGATTTGGCCTATGGCAGGGCAGAATAAAGCCAGGCAGGAAACCCAAACAGAGATATATAGAGAGAGTGGGCAGAGTCAGGGAGTCATGCCAAAGGAGACAGATACCAGAACGTTACTCAGTAAGCCACAGCCTTGTGGCGATACAAAGAATAATAGAAATGGATTAATTCAAGTTGTAAGAACTAGCTAGAAATATGCCTGCATCGTTGGCCAAACAGTGTTGTAATTAACATAGTTTCTGTGTGAGTTTTCAGGTCAGGGCAGCTGGGAAATAAAAGAGCAGTCTCTGCTTACAAATATTGCTAAAATCAGTGTTAAAAATTTATATAATTGACTCAAATTTCACAACAATCAAGCTCCAGATGATTTACTTCACATATACAGAAAAGAAAAAAAAAGTTTTAATGAAAATTGTCCTACATTTTCACATGTTAAATTTTCCCTCTATATAAACTCTTGATGTTTTCTAAATTTTGAAAATAACTGAAAGGCTTTCACAAGTTTGTCATGTTCATAATGATTCTCAGTTAGGGAGCCTAAAATATAGCTAAGAACAGAACTTAGTTTAAGCACATGCCAAATTATTTTCTATGGAAATTTTTCTTGATGGTATAAATTTTCAGAAACTTTTGCAGACATGAGAGGCTGGTAAAGACTTCTGTATATATGTTATATTTTTAAGTTTTCTCTTCTATATGAATATGTTGCTGTGTTTTCAGGGTGATTTTGTAGGTAAAATGTTTCTCATATTGACCACTACGGTGGTTTGAATAGGTATGTCCCCTGTTGACCCATGTTTGAATGCTTGCCCCTAGGAAGTGGCACTATTAGGAGGTATGGTCTTCTTTGAGTAGGTGTGGCCTTGTTGGAAGAAGTGAGTCACTGTCAAGGCAGGCACTGAGGTCTCATATACGATCAAGTCACACCTAGCACACAGCTCACATACTGCTGCCCGAAGATCAAGATGTAGTCTCACCTCCTTTCTAGCACCATTTCTGCCTGCATGTCACAATGTTTCCCATCATGAGTATAATGGACTAAATCTCTGAAATAATTTTCTTCTGAAGGTAAATGGAATGTTTTCTTTAAAAGAATTCCATGGTCATGATGTCTCTTCACAACAATAATAGCCAAACTAAACTAACTACACTTGTAAAATTTCTCTCCTGAATGACTTCTCTAATGATTTCTACAAAATGAGCAAATAGTAAAGGATTTCTCACATTCATTACATTTGATAAGTTTCTCTTTAGTATACATTCTCTGATGTGTTCATGTTGTTATTCTGTCAGCTTAGCAGTTGCACCTGACTGTGGCCCCATGGCCTTGCATTAAATACCCACCCTGTTGCTTGGGCTGTGGCTTGGTAAATTTTCTGGTTCTACTGGCTCTGGCTGTCTCTATTGTTCTATTTATCAATAAAGACTCAGGAGTCAGATGTTGGGGTGAAAACCTGCTAACTCAAAGAGGCCAAAAAACAACCAAATAACATTCCTTTTTGGCCAGAAATCCACCAAGAGAGTGTCTCTCAAACCATCTCTAAACAGAAGACTGCAAAACCTCATGTGGCTCTCTACTTCTTCCTGTGTGTCCAGTAGTCTTCCATACCCTACTTTTTCTCTATGGCTAATTCCTGTCAATTAGTTCTGCCTCCAATCCAAGGCTGATATTATTAAAATTCAGGTGTCAGCATGTGATCAAATATTCTGGAATGTATTCTAAGAATTGAAACAACAGTAAAGATTTTTATTATGTTTGCTACATTTCTAAAGTTATTCTAGAAATGGATGTATTCTGTGATGAGTTCTAAGATTGTCTTTTGCGGTAAAAGATTTGTCACATTAATTACATTTTTTTACTCCTGTGTTTCTCTCCTTAGAACTCTGGAGAGTTCTAACATGGTTTTTCTAAGAAAAGGATTTGTCACATTTATTACATTAGTAAGGTTTCTGTCCTATGTGGATTCTCTGATGAGTTTGAAGATAGTTTTTTCTGGTAAAAGATTTGTCACATTCACTACATTTGCAAGATTTTTCTCCAATGGCATCCTGTAATGTCTTTCAAACTTTGATGTATGATTAAAGCACTTACCACATTCTGTACATTTGTAGATTTTTCTCTATGGTGGATTTTGTAATGTACATTGACCTGTGAAAAATGCAGAAAGAATTTACTACATTTTTTTACATTCATAGTATGATCCTCTAGTATGATCTCCCTGATGCCTGATAAGTCTTGAGTGAGTCTTGAAGCATTTTCCACATTTTCTGCAGTTTCTTTCCACTAGCAGTTTGTTTCAGTGTGATTCCTGTATTAGAGTCAAAAGATGTATCATAGTGTTTTGTGTTCTTCCTTTCCTGTATGAGTTCTTTGATTTTTGGAAAATGATAGAACACCAATTTAAAAGCTTACAAAGTCTTTATATTTGCAAGGTTCTTCTCCAGTATTTCCACAGGTTTCAACAGAGGCAAATCTGTGGTTGCCGAATCTGTATTTGTTGAAATTTTCTGCCATATCACTTGTGTCATAAGGTGTACACTGGCAGGGCTCATGAATCACTTTGCCAAGCTCATTACATTTATAAGACTTATATTGAATATTTTCACAATCATGGATAAAATGCTTTGTGCCTTGATGCAAGACCTTCTCACATTTACCACATATGCGATGGTTCTCTGAAAAATTAGTACAACTGTGAATAATGGCAATGCATGAGTAACAGATTCACAAACTGATGTTCTCTTAGGTTTCCTATGATATTTAAACTAGTAGCTTTCAGGGACAGAGTTCTAAACAGAAGAATTTTCTGTTTTTCAGTCATTAAGTGGATTCTCATAAGGATCTCCAATCTGACTCATATTAAACTACAGGAACAAACAATAGCCTACTCATTTTTTTCCATTTACTTGACAGCCTGACCACAGTCCCCCTTCCCTCCTCTCATGTTGTTCCCTCTCTCTGCCTCTCCTTGTCCCCCTTTCTTTGTGTTCTGAAAGAGGCAGGCCTCCCGTGGGTATCAACAAAGAATGGCATATTAAGTTGAGGTAGAATTAAGCTCCTCCTTTTGTATTAAGGTCGGGTAAAGCAACCTACTCTGAGGAATAGCTTCCCAACAGCAAGCCAAAGCATTAGGGAAAGGCTTTGATCTCACTAGGACTCCCACAAAAAGATTAAACTAAACAACTGTTATGCATATGTAGAGGACCTTGGTCAGTCCTGTGCACAGCCTTCTCATTCTTATCTAAACACTGTACCTCATCACTGGTAAGATAATTAGGTGTTTGGGAAGTAAAGAACTTGAGGGGAAAAAAGCTCTGAGAAAGTTCAAATGTAGAATGTTTCCCTATTTCTTATGTTTTTGAGACAGAGCCACACAGTGCAGCTTTGGTCAGCAAGGAACTCATGACCCAAGGTTGCCGGGAACTCACTGTTTTGTCCCAATTCAGCCTCCAAAGTGCAAATATTTTTTTTTTTCGAGACAGGGTTTCTCTGCAGCTTTGGAGCCAGTCCTGGAACTAGCTCTGTAGACCAGGCTGGCCTCGAACTCACAGAGATCCGCCTGTCTCTGCCTCCTGAGTGCTGGGATTAAAGGCGTGTGCCACCACTGCCCGGCCCAAAGTGCAAATATTAAAACCATGATGTGCCAATACTAAACATACCAATCACATCTCAAAATAAATAAATGAAAACAACATTCTCACAAACAACAGCTCTTTCTCTAAAACATTTTTGCATTGCTTATAATCAGAAATAGATGAAGAGTTCAATCCAGTAACAAAATTAAAATATTCTAATTTTGATCAGTACCACAATATACTTTGACAACCCAATATACTTTGAATTTTGCAATTTTGTTTATATATATGAGGGTTAAAGAGGTCACAGAAAATATAGCATTTGTTATTCTTCTAGAGAACACAGAAAATGTAAATAAAGCACCATTAAAAACTTACGTTTATAACCAGAATTTCCTTTATTTCTGGGATTTTCTAGGTTCAGAGATTTTGTGTATACAAGAAGTAGGTAATAAGAAGGATAAATCAGGAATTCTACAAAAACAGAACTCTTACCCACAAAAAGTAAGTAGATTGTTGTAATTCTCCAACATCACATCCATGTACATAGCTCTCTGAGCACAATCTAGACTTTCCCATTCTTCCTGTGAGAGGTCCACAGCCACATCCCTGAATGATAACAGACCCTGCAATGCAAATTACCTGTTTACCATGCACTGCTTGACAAATGGTTTTTCAGATAAAAGACACCTAAAGAATTAGAGACATGTCTGTGACATAGATGAGGCATGGCAATTTTTAAATGACAAGAGTTTTCCAGATGTGCTGCATTGCTACTCTTTCAGATACAATGTATAGAAGGACTTACTACACTGCTTACATCCATTAGGTCTCTCTCCTCCATGAATTTTCTGATGTTTTCTAAGACCTGAGTAGCAGATAAAAGATTTGTCACAATCACTAAATTTGAAAAATTTGTCTCCAGTTTTCACTCTGTAATATCTTAAATCTTTGAAAATATAATTTGATTCCCAGAACACTTATGGCACTATAAAACAGGATTTAATCTCAGATCCATGAGATCCAATGCTCTGTGCTGAACCTTATAGTCAGGAGGCATACTCAGTACACACACACACACACACACACACACACACACACACACACACACACACTTTCAGGCAAATACATGAACTACATAAAATAAAATTATAATTTAATATTAACAAAAGATATTTTCTAAAATATTCAGACTATTGTATTTTCTATCTCTGTAAAAGCAGGATGACATAATAGTTTTGCAATCAGCAAAATTCTAGGGAATATATATAGCATACACATTTGAGGTCTAGATGCAGGAATGTACCTTTCTAAAGTATGTGTTGATATCAAACAGAATTCCAGAGTCACATCTCAGTTGTTAAAGTTATAATGAGCAAAAGTATGCTTTGAAGGTATACACCTGTCATCCTTTCTTAAATGTTGACATCAGATCAATCCTGTCTGAAGCTAGGTTCCCATGACTGTATTCTAAAATGTTAAGTTGAGATCCTGAGGTCAAGGTACACAGCTGTACCCTTTCTAAAATGAAGGGTTAGAAGATGAATGATGTCCTAGGAACAAGCAATCAATTCAAGCTTCTCTGTCATGAAACTAGGCCAGGCAAATAAGTAGGTACTGAAACTGATGCAGTCAGAGTTTCCTCTAACAGTGATGGAGGACTGGACTGTTTAAGCACTGAATTCTTTGAAAGGATACTAACTCATTGGAATAGGTGTCTCTGACAGGCCTTGACCTGCTCTCCCATTCTTTCTGCCTTGTTAAAGAACCATTAGATTACATTCCTAAATCTAGCCACCAAGGTCTGTTTGCTTATTTGGTCACTTCATCCTCCTAAGGTTTTTTTCCTAAGGTTCAACTATGAAAGAATTGAAGTCCAGCAATTAGAAGCCTCCTTTGGGTTTCTTACTAATATGCCCAATTAAAATTAATCACCTCATTCCAGCATGGGATTCCCTCTTTTACTTTTATAAACTGCCACTTGCTATGTGCCACCTCTATGTCCCCTCTATCTACTGGCAGTGATCTGTCCCTTCAGGACAAATAACCCTGACTTCTTTCCTTTGTCACCTTCACTTTCTCCCTCATCCTCTATCTCCTTTAGCACTGCATCCCAGTTCACTCTAATACAGAGTTCCTCCTTTTCTATTCTTAAGAATTTCACCTGCAAGGTCATTTGTGGCTGTTGTTCTGCTGGAGGTAAAAAGCAGTCATTTTCACTCTTCTTTCTTGCTTTATAAGAGATCTCTCTGAAAACAGGTGTTTTGATATGGTTTGTGCCTAATCAGGGGTCTTGGAGGGATCCTACATTGTGCAGGGCTCCACTTCTTTCTCTAATTCCTTTACAAATTACTATACTAATACTCTACAGAAAAAAAAAACATTGCTAAAAACTGAATGAAAAGCAATGATAGGACATCATCATACAAAGATGACATTACCTTAATACAGAAAGCAGAAGAGAATGAAAAACATCTTCCAAGAAAAAAAAATCACAGAGCAATTCAAGGAGTGACATTGACAAAGAGATTCTCTTTAATCAATGTTGAAATGGAACTCAAGTTGGTTTCATACAAGGGATGCAAGAATGTTTCAACATCCACAAACTAATCAATTCAAGGCACAAAATATGTAGAGTCAGTGAGAGAAGACACGCAAACATGTCAACATATCCATAAAAGCCCTGGCGAAAAAGATCACATTTTCTCACTATAAAAGCTCTAACCAGTAAGAGAACAGAAGGGACATACCTTAGCCTCATGAAAATAACAGCCAGAATCCTGAACCTAACATCACAGAAAATGAAGAAAACTGCCATCATTCTACTCTAATCAGAAGAGACAAGGGTGTCCAGTCCCTCCACACTAACTCAACACAGTGAATCAGTGCTTACAAAACAGCAAGAGAGATAGAATTTTCAATGTGTTAAATAAGAAAACTCAGAAGGCACATTTTCACAAATTACAAGAAATACAATTCTTTATTTCAAAAACTAAAAATATTCCCAGAGAAAGCTCAAGGCTTATAATACCCTCTTAATATGCTACATGAAAATCCAAGAAAATACTTAGATTTAAAAAACCACATAAAAATAAGAACAAAAGATTCAGAGATAGTCAGGTGGTTGGAGCACATTCAAAGGGTCTAGTTTCGTCCTATCCTGGTTCCTTCCCTATCAGGCTGGAGCTGGTGGGTTCCCATTACCCCATGTAAGCTGTTTCAGTGGAAATTCCCATCATGGTCTTGATCTCTTTGCTCATATTCTCACTCCTCCTACTCTTTGACTGGACTTTGGGAGCTCAGCCCAGTGCTCTGCTGTGGATCTCTGCTTCTGTTTCCATCAGTTGTTGGATGTAGGTTCTATTATGACATTTAAGATAGTCATCAATATGACTATATAGCAAGGCCAGTTCAGGCACCTTCCCACTATTGTTTAGGGTATTAGCTGGGGTTATCCTTGTGGATTTCTGAGAATTTCTCTAATGCCAGGTTTTTTGCTAGCCCCATAATGGCTTTCTCAATCAAGACATCTCTTTCCCTGCTCTCTGTCTCTGTTCTTCTCCCATATCAACTACCCTGTTTCCTCAAGTTATCCTCTCCCCTCCCCTGCTCCCCTCCTCCTCCCCTTCTGCCTTCCCTTCTCACCTACCCCAGCAAAACAAAACAAAACAAAAAACCCCCACAAAAACCAGATACTTTGTGACCATATTTTTCTCTATACTTGCAAAGTAGATGGAAATTTAATAATAAGACAAATAGACAGCTGAAGAAATAGGTCCCTGGTGTTAAGACAAGAGATTTTTAGAGTTAGAGGAGGACTGTACATGCCAGGCTGAAGAGAAACTCAAAAAGTCTGGGAACCAGAGGCCGGAGGGAGAGGGGTGAAGACAAAGGCCAAAATAAAAGCTGGGAGTCTGAGAAAACACCACACTGATTTCCAAAGTGGTTGCACAAGTTTGCATTTCCACCAGCAAAGGATGAGTGTTCCCCTTACTACACATCCTCTCCAGCATAAGCTATCATTGGTGCTTTGGATCCTAGCCATGCTGACAGGTGTAAGATGCTATCTCAGAGTTGTTTTGATTTGTATTTCCCTGATAGCTAAGAAAGTTGAACATGTCCTTAAGTATCTTTTGGCCATTTGAAGTTCTTCTGTTGAGAATTCTCTGTTTAGTTCAGTACCCCATTTTTTAATTGACTTATTTAGAATTTTACTGTCTAATTTCTTGAGTTCTTTATATATTTTGGAGATCAGTCCATTGTCTGATGTGGGGTTGGTGAAGATCTTTTCCCATTCAGTAGGCTGCCTTTTTGTCTTATTGACTGTGTCTTTTGCTTTACAGAAGCTTCTCAGTTTTACGAGGTCCCATTTATTTATTGTTGCTCTTATTGTCTGTACTACTGGGGTTATATTTAGGAAGTGGCCTCCTGTGCCCATGCATTGATGGCTACTTCCCACTTTCTCTTCTATCAGATTCAGTGTGGTCAGATTTATATTGAGGTCTTTAATCCATTTAGACTTGAGTTTTGTGCATGGTGATAGATATGGATCTATTTTCATTCTTCCACAGGTTGACATCCAGTTATGCCAGCACCATTTGTTGAAGATGCTTTCTTTTTTTCTATTGTATAATTTTAGCTTCTTTGTCAAAAATCAGGTGTTCATAAGTGTGTGGATTAATATCCAGGTCTTCAATTCTATTCCATTGGTCAACGTCTCTGTTTTTATGCCAATACCAAGGTGTTTTGATTACTGTAGTTCTGTAATAGAGCTTAATATCAGGAATGGTAATGCCTCCGGAAGTTCCTTTATTGTATAGGATTGTTTTGGCTATCCTAGGTTTTTTGTTTTTCCATATGAAGTTGATTATTGTTCTTTCAAGGTCTGTGAAGAATTGTGTTGGGATTTTGATTGGGATTGCATTGAATCTATAGAGTTTCATTTGGTAGGATTGCCATTTTTACTATGTTGATCCTTCCTATCCAAGAGCATGAGAGATCTTTCCATTTTCTGGTGTCTTCTTCAGTTTCTTTCTTCAAAGACTTAAAGTTCTTGTCAAATAGGTCTTTCACTTCCTTGGTTAGTGTTACCCTAAGATATTTTATGTTATTTGTGGCTATTGTGAAAGGTAATGTTTCTCTGATGGCGGTTTCTCAGAAAGTTAGGAATCAACCTACCTCAGGATCCAGCAATACCACTCTTGGGAATATACCCAAAAGATGTTCAATCATACTACAAAAGCATTTGTTCAACTATGTTCATAGCAGTATTATTTGTAATAGCCAGAATCTGAAAACAACCTAGATGTCCTTCAAAATGGATAAAGAAAGTGTGACACAGTTACACATTAGAGTGCTACTCAGCAGTAAAAAAACAATGACATCTTGAATTTTGCATGCAAATGGATGGAATTAGAAAACACTATCCTGGGCTGGAGAGATGGCTCTGTGGTTAAGAGCACTGCCTACTTCTTTGGAGGTCCTGAGTTCAATTCCCAGCAACCACATGATGGTTCACAGCCATCTATAATGAGATCTGGTGTCCTCTTCTATCTGATGCTCTCTTCTGTCATGCTGGCATACATGCAGATAGAGCACTCATATGTATAAATAAATAAATATTTCAAAAAGGAAAACACTATCCTGAGTGAGATGACCCAGACGCAAAAAAAAAATGAATATGGTATGTACTCAATCATAAGTGGATAGTAGCCATAAACAAAGGACATTGAACCTATAGTTTATGATCCTAGAGAAACTAAGTAATAAGGTGAACCCAAAGAAAAACATATATAGACTTACCTGGGAACTGGAAACAGACAAGATCGCCTGACAAAATTGGGAGCATGGGGGCAGGTGTAGAAGGAAGGGGAGAGAGGGACGGTTGAGGAGAACTTGAGGGAATGGGATAGTCGAGATGGAGGAAGGACAGATATGGGAGAAAGGAAAGAGATATCTTGATTGAGAGAGCCATTATGGGGTTAGCAAGAAACCTAGTTCTAGAAAAATTCCCAGGAATCCACAAGGATGACCTCAGCTAAGACCCTAAGCAACAGAGGAGAGGGTGCCTGAACTGGCCTTGCCCTGTAGTCAGACTGATGCTTATCTTAAATAACACCATAGAACCTTCATCCAACACCAGATGGAAACAGAGGCAGAGAACCACATCGGAGCACTGAACTGAGGTCCCAAGGTCCAGTTGAAGAGTGGAAGGAGTGAAAATATGAGCAAGGAGGTCAAGACCATGAGGGGTTCACCCACTGAGACAGTTTGCCTGAGCTAATGGGAGCTCTCCAACTCCAAATGGACTATGGGAGCTCACCAACTCCAAATGGACTGGGAGTTAATGAGCATGGGATCAAACTAGTCTCTCTGAATGTGGTTGGGACAGTCTGACAGTTGGGGCAGATTGAGGGGGCACTGACAGTGGCACTGGGATTTGTCTTTACTGCATGTACTGGCTTTTGGGGGATACTATTCTCTTTGGATGTATACCTTGCTCAACCTAGATATAGCAGGAAGGGCCTTGGACATGCCACTGGGCAGTTTGCCTTGCCCTCTCTTAGGATTGGAGGGGGGAAGGGTGGGAGGGTGTTTGGAGGGAGTCGGAGGAGGGGAAGCAGTAGGAATTTGGATTGGTATTTTTTAAAGTAATAAAATAATAAAAAATAAATAAATAAAAGTTGAGAGTCCAGATAATTAGACTTAGAAATGAGGGTAAATGTTTATTTGTTTAAGTCATTGAGCCTGGAGGGTAAATGTTTGTTTGTATAAGTCATTGAGCCTGGAGGAGGACCCCAAATGAACTGAAAGACTGTTAATCAGAACTTTTTTACATGACCGTGATAAAAGCTCCGGTATGGTACATTTTACCTACAAAGAGAAAGAGAGGGAGGGACAGATTTTTAAAGCAGTCACAAGGAAAGAACAGCTAAAGAAATAGCTCTGGAGTGTTGGGATAAAAGAGAAAGTGGGGGAATCTTTTGAATGTCTGAATCAGCAAGAGGGTCTTGGCAGAGCTGCAGTAGCTGACAGGCCTGTCCCTGAAGAAGCTTCTTTGCTTTGATAGGTAAATGAACAGCAGTTTTAGCTGGGACTGAAGCAGTTTGGAAATTAACTCTTTTGTTTCCAATGAATCATTTTCATGAAAGCTCTGGTTATAGAGCAATAGCAGTTGCAAGTGCTTGTGATGGCATAGCAAATTCCATTCATTTTTATTTATGTTCTCAGGAGGATGCATAGAATGATAGGAAGTTAAGTGTTAGCAAAGAAATTCAAACAAGATTATAGTATTTTGATGTTTGTTGCTTAGAACCTGAATGAGATAGCCATAGAGTTATATTCTTGAAAGAAGAGAGTAAGGTCTCCATTGCCTGTCATTATTTATCCTTGACCCAGAGGTCCCCTTTTTCTGTCTTTACGTTTCAGTGAGGTTGGAGGGGTGGCATTTGGAATTATGATTGTCAGTTTTGTTTTTAGAAGATTTTTTTTAAAGTCTAGTGTGTCAGTATCCTCTTTTGAGGTTTTTTTTGCGGGGGGGGGGAAAATTTGCCATTAAGGATAAGTAGTCTCCCTAGATTTTGAGCAAGGTGCCAGTAGGGGTGTTTTCTCATCTGATTTGTGTATAGGGTTCAGAGTATTAGCCAGTTCTTTGCTAAGTACATTGTAAATAGCAAACACTGTAGAAGGCCTAACCATACCCACCCCACCCCACCCTTTTTTTTGGTTTCTGGAGACAGGGTTTCTCTGTGTAGCAGTCCTAGCTGTCCTGGAACTAGCTCTTGTAGACCAGGCTGGCCTCGAACTCATAGAGATCCGCCTGCCTCTGCTTCCCGAACACTCGGTTTAAAGGCATGTGCCACCACCGCCCAGCCCATCCTTTTAAATTTTTGTGCACCAATCAATAATATTTTTCTCTATAGTATCCCATGATTGTACAAGTATGGTCTGCCAGTCAGTAAAGCAGTACTCGCCTTTTGTATAAATGAGGAAGTCATTAAATTGGCTAAAATTGAGTTGAATAACTCTCTTTTAAGGCATGTGTCTTATGAATTCTGTAGAGAGCTGGTTTTGCTTAGATTCTGTTAGATCCACTGTGAAAGGAAAAATTATAGAAAGAGAATGTTTAGAGAGAGGGTTGCGGGGGAAGAGATCACTCATCCTCAACAAGCATTGAAGTCCTTTGAACCAGAAGCTTTCTACTCATGAAGACTCTCTGAAAAGCTGGGCACATTCAAAAGGGACTTCTTGGGGTTTCCCTTCCAGGAATTGGGACAAGGAGCTACTCACCAATTCCACGGCACTCTCAACTGTCCATGAGACCCTCAGCATGGTTCAGGTGAGGTTCCCTGTGAAGCAACGGATTCAGAAATGTCTCTCTCTAAATCTTCCAGGAGGGACCATCTGAGCTTCCCCTCTAAGGGAATTACCACTTCCTCATGCATAATTCCCAGACAATTCTCCTTGAATACCATTGTGCTGGTGCCAGTTGTTAGGGTTAGTTAGAATCCAGCTCCAGTTCCTACCCAGGATTCCAAAGGTGAAATCCTTCTCAGGAGCAAAGGATGGGGTAAAAGATCTCTACAGAAACTTCACACACAATCTGAGGGGCATGCTCTTCTTTTCATGCATTCTTTATTATTCTTTAGGTCATATTCTCTTGTTCTAATTTCTATAATTTCTTAGCTCTAATTTTCTGTGTCAATTCTAACATTCTTATTTCTTCTGCATTTTACATTCTTATTCCTCTACTTTCTACATTCTTCCTATCTTATTTCTTCTCAATCTTCTTTCTTCTCTCTGTATTTTTCTTCTGCTGCTGTTACAAAATACCATGCATATATACCTACATTCACTAGTGGCTTTGCTGCGGGAGCTCCTTCAGCCAATAGCCTTTAAGATACCAGTCCACTTGGGCATAAACTCTTACACTATAAATGCAGAGGTAAAGTGCACACTCACAGGGATTCAGTTCCTATTCTCCATTCGTGCAGAGGACTGTGATCTGTGAGTCCATCCCTAAATAAATAACCCTTTATTTTACTCAGTTCTGAGCTAGTGTGGGATTTCTTTTTAGCAGCTTCATCTGGTGCCCCGTCATGTGGACCAATCCACCCTTTTCAGGACCCCCACAGTGCTCCCAGTTTGCCAGACACATGGTGCATTGGGCACTGAATCTCCCCGCCTGTGGCTCCAGTCAGCATTCAGATGCAGCACACTGCTGCTCAGCGCTCCCAGCTTGAACAACCCATATCCTCCTGGCTTGCTATCCACATGCTGCTTCTTAGCACATTCTTGCTGGCAATTTGTGATCCACAAGCCCCTCCCTGCAATCGCTGCAGCACATTCATGACTAGCAATTGATGGAAAACTTTCTCTTCTGGCACCAACTCTCAGAAACACCTTCTGGAACCAACTCTCAGAAACACCTTGATTGTCTTTAATAACTGCTCTTAATTTGTTAAACAAACCTTATTTTTCAGTAAATGGGCAAAACTAAAACCAGGATTATCTGCCATGTCTTACATCTCTCAGCCACAAGGCTACAACTGCAACATCTGCTGGCTGATAATGATTATTACACCTACTCCAATTAACTGTAATTGTCTTATGATGGGTAAGACTTGAAAAACTACAAAATTACTGATAACATAACTATCCAGGAATTCTATAATTATTTTGCTGTGGATGATATTCTGTAAGGCTTATGTGAAGGAATTAACCAAGCAATATTAGCTTATGAACTATATTCACCATTTGTTATGGAAATGGTGAAAATGTGAGCTACAAGCAATAAAGTTACAACAAACGTTTGGCTTCCATTAATCTCAGCGGTCCTAGAAAATAGACCTCAGCTGCTTTGGAAGTGTTTTTGGAGAAAAGAGGCAAAAAAAATTTTAGAGCAACAAGAAAAGCAAAAGGATTCAAGACGTCCCAAGATTAAATTCTTGGCAAGGGCCATTACTCTGATCCTCAAGACCAGGCACTCTATGACAAATGCACCTTGTCTCTGTGTAGCACAGAAGCTTTAAATGCTTGGGACAGGATTCAGGAACCAGAAAGAGAATTGAATCATATACTGGGGTTAAACAGGGTCAGAGAGACCATTCAGTGATTTTTCACAAAGATTAACTAAGGCTATACAAGTAAGAGTAACACACCCAGAAGCTAGATGTGTACTTATTGAATCTTTGGCTTTAGAAAAGGCCAACTTAGAATGAAAAAAAGATCCCTGGGCCTTTAAAGGTCAGATCAACACCAACAGATAAATGGATCTTACATATAATGAATGTTAAGACATTTGACTATAGTACTGAGGCTTAGGTAGAAGAAGCGGTTTCCAATGGTATGAGGAAACACCAAAATGTCCAATGTTTTAATTGTGGTAGAATAGGACATCTAAGAAGGGACTATAGACAAGGAATTCCTAGGAATAATGTCTCCTCTAGGAATGGCAAGAATAGGAGGACTCAGTCTTTTGGTATATGTAGGAGGTGTGGCAAAGGCACACATTGGACCAATGAATGCAGATTTACAAAAGACAGGCAAGGCAACCCAATACCATCAGGAAACTCCATGGGGGGGGGCCTCTTGCAGGTCCCATGACAAATATGGTCCAGTCATTCCCAGTCACTGGAGAGAACATGTCTCACCAGGAGAATTAAACAATCCAGTTCCTTCTGTTAAAAAAAATACTATTCTGGATGATGGAATAGATACGGAGGATGAATGGAAAATACCCATGCCTTGACCACTGACAAAGTGCACGATGTCCAGACTGGACAAACAGGATATAAGAAAAACATTGCCAAGACAGGGTAAGACGGTTCTGAAAATTTTCCTGCATTTGAAAATGGTCTGTCAGTTACTCTAGGCCTTAGCCAAAGTTGGTTGCTTCAACATTGCAAATGAGGATTTGGGTGATTGCTCAGTTAACCAGTTTTCTGTCATCTACTGCACATTTTGCTGGCTGCTTGATTACACTTCCTGTCTACTCAAGTAATAATATCTCCCTTCTCAGGCCTTTGATGGGGTTGAAGATTAGATAGTCGTAGTTACCTTCCTCTTATATTTTAGCCAAGCCATTTCCAATACAAGACTTAGATTCCTTGGGATAGAATGGTTATTAAAACATTTAGCATATGTTCCTTGCTTAATATTGTTTATGCTGGTTATAATTCTAATTTTACTCTTGATATCTGTTCCTAGTGCATAGAGTTTTGTATTGGGTTTGGAACTCTCTTATTTAAACATAACAAGAAGGTGCTGTGGGAGGTCCTTCAGTCAATAGCCTTTCATATACCATTCCATTTGGGCATGGCCTCTTATACTATAAATGCCAACATAAAGCATGCTTGCTCTCTCTCCTGGCTTCTGGAATCAGTTCCTGTTCCCCACTTGTGTAGAGAACTTTGATCTGTGAGTCTACCTCTAAATAAATAACCCTTTATTATACTCAATTCTGAGCTACTGTGTGATTTCTTTTTAGTGTCTTCACAACTTTTTAGTAATAAAATTAAAAGGAAAATTCTCAGGCACACAGGCATTCTTTGAAGATACATAGGAAAATTTGTCAGGTACCTTGTAGTTACCCTTAGCTGCAGCTGTGAGGAGGTCCTGGCCATCGTTTAAAGGGACTGCTACAGGTTAAAAGGGAAAAATCTAGACTATTTAAAGATCTAATGAAAAGGGAAAGAATATGTGCACTATTTTACATTTCTTAAATATGGTTAGTAGTATCTGGACATAGTTAGGTACTATTGGTCTCTTTAAGGACTAAGATATAACAAGGACAGACACCTTCAATACTGACCTAATTCATCATAAAACCTCAGAGGGCTAGATACCATCTTACACCTGTCAGAATGGCTAAAATCAAAAACACCAAGGATAGCCTATGCTGGAGTGGATATGGAATAAGGGGAACACTCATCCATTACTGGTGGGAACGCAAACTGGTGCAACCACTTTGGAAATCAGTGTGGCAGTTTCTCAGGAAATTGGGAATCAACCTACCTCAGGATCCAGCAATACCACTTTTGGGAATATACCCAAGAGATGCCCAATCATACTACAAAAGCATTTGTTCAACTATGTTCATAGCAGCATTATTTGTAATAGCCAGAACCTGGAAACAACCTAGGTGCCCCTCAATGGAAGAATGGATTAAAAAAAAAAGTGTGGAATATATACACATTAGAGTACTACTCAGCGGTTAAAAAACAATGACATCTTGAATTTTGCATGCAAATGGATGGAAATAGAAAACACTATCCTGAGATAACCCAGACTCAAAAAGATGAATATGGTATGTACTCACTCATTAGTGGACTCTAACCATAAACAAAGGACATTAAGCCTATAGTTCACAAGCCTAGAGAAGCCAAACAGCAAGGTGAACCCAAAGAAAAACATATATAGATCCTCCTGGAAATTGGAAGCAAACAAGATCACTGGGCAAAAGTTGGAAGCACGGGGGTGAGGGTAGGATTAGGGAAGGGGAGAGGGAGAGGGGGAAGGAGAAGGGAGAAGGGAAGGACTGGGGAAAGCTTGGGGGAGTGGGAGGGTGGAGATGGAGGAAGGGCGGATATTGGAGCAGGGAAGATATCTACATTAAGGGAGTCATTTTAGGGTTGGCAAGAGACTTGGCTCTAGAGGGGATCCCACGTGTCCATGGGAATGTCCCCAGCTAGGTCCTTGGGCAGCAGAGGAGAGGGTGCCTGAACTGGCCTTGTCCCATA
>PVIU01019551.1:0-36122 GCA_004026605.1 Ondatra zibethicus
AGGGATGGGGGTGGGCCTTGGACTTCCAACAGGGCAGGGCACCATGCCCTCTTTCAAGGAAGAAGGGGGAGGGAGGAGGGGTGGGGGGTAGTGGGAGGGGACCGGGAGAAGGGGAAGAAAGGAAAAAAATTTTTTTTTTAATCTTTAATTATGTTCTTGAATGGAAAAAATAAAACAAAACAATGTATGGAAAAAAAAATTTTCAGTTCAAACAACAGGAGGACCTTCTCCTAAAAGAATTAATTTGATAAGTACATATTTCTCCCTCTCTCCTTCCTCCCCACCCCTCTCTTTCTTCCTTCCTTTGTTGCCTGGATACCAGGAAATCAATCTTTCAACAGAGCTGTTCCAGGTAGTGGGAAATTGATGCCCATGACGAAGGAGTCACTGAAATGCCATAGCTTCAGAGAAGGTGCTGCTTCCAGAGAACTGTGTGTCAGGGTCACAGGCACATTGGACGACTTACTGCAAACATGACGCTAGAAGTATCTGTGGGAGACCTATCTAGATATATCCATAGGTGCACGATGAACAAAGCCTCTCTGTGGGAAACCTATCTAGATATATCCAGAGGTGCATGATGAAGAAAGCCTCTCTGTGGGAAACCTATCTAGATATATCCAGAGGTGCATGATGAACAAAGTCTCTCTGTGGGAAACTTATCTAGATATATCCACAGGTACAGGATGAGCAAAGTCTCTGTGGGAAACCTATCTAGATACATCCAGAAGTACATGATGAATGAAGTCTCTCTGTGGGAAACCTATCTAGATATATCCAGAGGTGCAGGATGAACAAAGCCTCTCTGTGGGAAACCTATCTAGATATATTCAGAGGTGCATGATGAACAAAGCCTTTGTGGGAAACTTATCTAGATACATCCAGAGGTACATGATGAACGAAGTCTCTCTGTGGGAAACCTATCTAGATATATCCAGAGGTGCATGATAAACAAAATTCAAGGTTGTCATTGTCAGCCATCTTTGCTGTGCAAATGCTTTACAGATTACCTGCTAATTCACAGATGTTTACACAAAGCCTAGAGAATGAGGTATCAAAGCGCTGACCAACAACAGCCTTAGATCAACACATACCAGGCCTAAGCAGATGGATGTTTTTATCATTATTTAAAATTTTACATGAATTACAAACAATGTACAAGAAGTGTAATAAATCATGAACTCTTTAAATGCAGGTACACTTATCTTCCTAATCTATATGCCCGAGTATCTGTAAACCCATATGTAGTGGGCACTCAAGAAATTTCAATAAATTGTCAGCTTGAGATTAGTGAAGAACATGAGTGATAGGCTTGTGGGCAAGCTGGTAGTTGCAAAGCAGTATTTATCACATTTTGAACTACAAAAAAAAATCAAATACATGGAAAAATAAAGAGAAGTTAAACTACTTGTGTAGACAGACCATATATCTTCCATGTGTCTTTAACTATTTACTATTTCTCCATATTTGTGATGCTATGTCTATACACATACACATTATGTAGTTATATTTCATTTGTATTTTAATAAATAAAGCTTGCCTGAAGATCAGAGAGTAAAATAGTCAGCCACTGGCTCTTACCTCTACCTTAGTCCAAAATGGCGATACTGCCTCCAAAAATTCTGAGAATGACATTGTGTCTGAGAGCTGTCTCTTGTTTTATATTCCTCTTTAGGGCTGGGACTAAAGGTGTGCTCCACTACCACCTGGTTTCTATGGCAAACTAGTGTGGCTACTGGTATTAAAGGTGTGTGCCACCACTGCCTGGTCTGTAAGGCTGACCCGTGGAGCTGTTTTACTCTCTAATCAGACACAGTCTCATTCCAAGGATTCCTGGAGGCAGGATCATCATTTCAGACTGTGGTAGAGGTAAGAGCCAGTGGCTGGCTGTTTTGCTTTTCTGACCTGCAGGAAAGCTTTATTATTAAAATATGAATAAAATATCACTACACACATACATTTTTACTGTTGAGTCACTTAAAGTAAGTTGCTTATATCATGATACTTTACTCCCAAATTTCTGGACATACACTTCTAAAAATAAAGGCAAGTCTTCCACAATCAAATGTTATTAGAACACCTGGAAAAATACACATGTCCCTAACACCATCTATTATGTTGTTTATAGTGACAATCTCCCCACTATTCAAGAATGTTGTGTAAATAAACATACCCACACCAGCCCCACCTAAAGTCCGTATGCCGCCCATGGTTTGTCAGGTTTACTTCATCATGTTTAATCTTTAGGATTTACTTTACATTTTCCTTTTCTGAATTTCATAATTTGTTTGTAAACACTGGAAGGTATTTTTACACTTGAACTTGAGTCTCATGGATTCAGGACTCTGAAGGCACACCTGGCTTGCCTTCTCCACCCTCTGTCTGAGCAGAGGTCATCTGGCCTATCCCCCTACAGGTAGGCACTCACTCCAGGCAACACATGGGTCCAGGCTCACAAATAACTATAAGCATCCTTCATGTTTATCCAACCAACTGAGTTTAAATCCCCTATCTGGAAAAGGAGACTGATTTCAAAAACTGAATAGGAAGTTTAATTTCTTCTTGCTCCTAAAAATATGATGCTTGGACGTGACACACATTGGCAGTGGAATATTTTTCTGATGGGAGGGAAGGAAGAGATGAACTTTCTGACTTGAACAATTTTGGGTTTATCAATTAGTGTTAGGATATTCAGGATGACTAGAATATATTGCACTTTATTCTAGGTACTGGGTGGAGAAAAACATGAACCAAAAATCATATTTGGGAGTTGGGCTAAGAAAACAGAAAATGTCAATAGTTGGTTCCTGGAAGGGTGGTCCTTCCTTCCATTTTGCTGCTACCCCTGTCCTGGTAATTCCTATGAGCAGTTCCTCTTGTCATCATCCTTCAAAGACCACCACTGCTATCCTATTGAAGGAAATAAGACTGTGATCTGAAGTGAAGCCTTCAAAACATGCTGCTTGGTACCCATGCCAAAGCAACAGGCTAGCCAGCACTTGGACCTCATTCTCTCAGAGATAGCATCTCAGCAGCACATCTGTTCTGATATATTTTAGCATCTTTTCACCCTAGAATGATGTAATTGTTGTCTGGCTAGTTAGAGAGCATATTATAAACTGGATAGTACAGGGCTCTCCCTTTATTACCAACCAAATCAGCAGTGGACTAGAGTGAAGACATTATGGCCTGTTACAAGAAAGGGCTGGAACACAGGCAGGCCTACAGGAGTCTAGACAAGCCAAAGGGAAGACAGGTCCTCTACAGAGGAAATGAATGTTCCTTAAATGTGACAGAACAAAAGCTTTGTACACCAAGTACAGCATCACGCCTCATGCAGATGCTAGCTGGAGCACATGTGGCAGATAACAGGAGCAGAGTCATTGTGCTGTCATGGTCTTCAAGGGCAGAGAAACAAACTGGACTCACAAGGGGAAACGACAATTTCAAGCTTTGCTAGAAACACAAAGAGGTGATTTCAACTGAAAGCTAGACAGGAAAGAATCAAAATGAGTAAAGAAATAATTTTTAAATTTCAGACTTCTTGGGAGAAACTATAAATAATGCTAAGTTGAAAACATTAGCAAGAATACATCATGGTGTCTCTCTCAAGCAAAGCAGCTAAACTTGAAAGATTCGTGAAGACAGCCAGTTCTGAATATTCAAAAGCAAAAGTGCTTATTTGCCAGGGAGGAAAAAACTTCTGGGGAAAAACCATTCAAATGAATTCTCTCGGCTGTTAGACTCCATGATATTAACGTGGACAAAAATGATCTGGGCTCTTTCCCTTTTCTATATGCTTTCCTGTAGTGAAGAGTGGAACACTGTAAACACATGATTTACATAATGAAGGAGAAAGAGCTTTTAGGAGATGAAAAATGTTCAAGTTGCCACACAATATCCCCACACAATATCCCTATACAATATCCCCACACAATATCCCTATACAATATCCCCACACAATATCCCCATACAATATCCCCACACAATATCCTTATACTATATCCCTACACAATATCCCCACACAATATCCTTATACAATATCCCCACACAATATCCCCATACAATATCCCCACACAATATCCTTATACAATATCCCCACACAATATCCTTATACAATATCCCCACACAATATCCCCACACAATATCCCCATACAATATCCCCACACAATATCCCCACACAATATCCTTATACAATATCCCTACACAATATCCCCACACAATATCCTTATACAATATCCCCATACAATATCCCCACACAATATCCCCACACAATATCCGCATACAATATCCCCACACAATAATTTTCCCACACAGTATCACAGATGACAACCAGACATGGAAAGCTCACCACTCTCCAATCTTCCCAGTGCCTTGCTTTTAATGCAGCAGTGGTGCTGGCTACCTCAAGCGCTCAATCTTGGGAATATGTCTAATGGCCATCCATGATTGTGGGCTTTGAAGTACAGGCTAGAACCTCACTTAAGTATTGCTCTCCACAGAAACAGCACTAAATTCACCTAGCGTAAGTCTGAACTCAGCCTGGAGGGCAAGACATCTGTAAAGTTCCTTCTCCCAAAAATAGCCTGTTGTAAAGTAATAGGCACTGGAGGTGTAAACACTTTTCAGTGGGGGAAGAGATGCTGGAATCCAGTCTAACTTGAACAATTCTCATTACATGATTCTCAGTTTTATGCTTTTTTTTTTTTGAGACACAAAATTACTTGGATTGGATAATTGGGGAATTGCTAAATTAGAGATTCTATTTAACACTCTATTTATAGCAGATGTCCCATAGATGTGGATAGTAGTGTAATTTAAAGTAAGATATAGCAAAATAAGATTAAGTTCTCAAAGTTTCTGTGAAGTGTTTTATATCCATGTCTTCTTTGCTATAGTAGGACAATAAAACCAGTGACCAGTACTAATCTAATCCTATTATCAAAAAGCACAACTGACATCCACTGGGCCTACAGTGGACATCAGACACAGTAACATTCTCATGGAGTAATCTGTTAGGCTGATGTCAACATTTGAACCCTATCCTTTCAGCCCTTTCTACTCATACTGCCTTAGTCTCTAGAAGATGTGCTGTACCTGCTCCATGCCAAGGCTGCAGGAAAGCCTGGCTGTCAGCTTTAATCCTCTTGAAAGCCTTAGTGTTGGGTGAGAAGTCCTACTCAGTGTAAGGCCATGGATAGGGACCCTGTTGAGAGAGGAGAGGGGAAGGGGTGCATCTAGCCAGCCTGCCAGCTGATGCCCTGCGCAGTGCAAGTGACCTGGGGCAGAGACAGCAGAACACACAGGAAAACAGTACAGACAGCAGCCAGTGTTTTACTGCCACTGTGTTTTTGGGGTGAGTTGCAAGACAGAAGGAATATTAAAATGTTGCTTTATAGCATACCTCATTTCAATTTCATAACACCCCCAAGAGACAGACACTATTAGCCTCCTCTTCCTACATAGGGGCATGTGACATTCATGCAGCCACAGGCCACAAGGACGGTGGCCACAGCTTGGTTATATATGAATCACTCTGCACACAAGCCAACACTTTTCTGCTTAGGGCAGACGGGACAGGGCATTTCTCACTACTGGTCTGGTGTCCCCTCGCCACTGTGTCTGACTCACCACTGTCTCCTCACCATTGTGTCTGACTCCCCGGTGTGTCTCTTTCCACAGCACAGGAGCACGGTCTTCAGGAAAAAACAATTTCACACATGCTTATATCTGAGATCAGAAGGGCAGAGGGAAGCTGGGGAACCTTCTATCCCAACAGCCCAAATTATCCCAACAGAGAACCATCCCTCAGATCAGAGAGGCTGTGGTGGCCACTGCTCTTCTGGAACGGCTCCTAACAATTCAGTGTGTCTCACAGTCCTCCGAGACCTTTAACTGAAAAGCAATAGCACATGGAACTGTTTCCATCCTTTCTGTCATCAGATGATTACACAGCTTAGGAAACTCCTCCAACAAGAAAAACACATGGTTAATTACCCCTGAGACTCAATACTACAGAGTAGCCTAGAAAGAGAAAAGTATTTTTTTATGATTTAAATTGTTAGTCGGTCAATCAAATCTAATCTATTCTAATTTATTCACATAGAAAGTCAATTATTCAAATACTCTTAATTTGGCCTCCATGCAATCCTCGTGGCCAGTGAACTGTTCAGAAGGTGGCTGTATGGAGTAGGCATGTTCTAGCATGAATTAGTTGTCACATTTTTACAGTTTCCTCTTGTTCTGTTGGCTAAGCTACCGTGGACTGTTTGAAGGAAGGACACATGACTAGTAAGGAAACCATTCAGCATTCTCTGTGTTCTGGGATTCAGACATATGCTCTGCAGCCTTTCTCTAGTCAATGGGTATGAAAAACGCACCGGATTTAAGCCACCATCTGTTTGAAGGAAGATAGGACAAAAGCTCTAGGGGAATATTGGTGCCACCTTCAGGGAACCCCACACTGAATAGGAAACTTTCCAGCCTGCATATTGTCACTACAATAGCACAGCTATGGGCAGAGCAATAGGACAGACCCCTGGTGCAGGCAGGAAACCCACTGCAAAGGCCGACTATGCCTTCTCAGAAGGTTTCCTCTCTAAACTCACCTCACATAGGAACAACTTACACCAGTCCTCATCAGGAAAGCTTCTGCTTGTGGAGTTGCTCAAGTCTAGGTTAAATGCCAGTCTATCTGTATGTTACAGGGGGAAAAAGTCTGACTATGGAAAAATAAAAACACTGGAAGTACTCCATTATAAATAAAAGAAAGCTTGACCATCTTAGTAACAAGGGTGGCAGTCAAGGACTGTATACAGACGTTAGCTACAGACAAATAAATCAGGACTGGTGGTACCTCCCAGGGCTGGAAGAGACATTCTCAACTCATTCAAGAACTCAGGTCAACTTCCTCTATGATAAAGAACCATTGCGATGTTGGCTCTTGGCCAGAAGGGCTGTTTGAGGCTTTGCTTAACAAAAGCATTCCAGGCCACAGGGGAGAGCACAGAGAATACAAAAGGGCGCCATCTTATTTGCTTCCAACGTCTTAAAAACAGCCTTCCCACAAGTCCATGTGGGATCATCTCTCCTTGGCCAGAAGGAAGTCACAGGAGTCAAACCAGCTAAAAGGGTAGTGAAGCATCACAGAATTGGCATTCCACTGACAGCCAGCCAGTAAGGAAGAGATAAAGAATTGATGGTGGATATCCCAGTAGGCCTTTTCTTGCTCCCAAATTAATGCCTCCAATAGTAAACCACCCAATTCAAGGCATTCATATCTAGTGGCAGAAAAACAAATAACAGTGGTGACAACTTGTTAACCTTGAAGGAATCTGGAGTACAAATCACAGTTTGGTTTAACACAGTTACAGAACAGTGCTGATAATGGATGTGACAGCAAAAGTTGGTATGGATGTCTATTGTTCACTGAATACTATATGCTTTAATATCATACATAATCAATCTACAGATCAATTTTGCAGGGCTTTTCAGTCCAGGGCATGAACATACTATTAGCTTTAGAGATGGGAGGGCTTTCCTAAAAGGGTGCTTACTGCAATTCTGGCAAAGCCCCTGTCACCCTGGGGGGGGGTCCCCATCTCCAATGAGATCATGGGTATTCTCATTTCACAGTAAAGAGAACTCAAGTTCAAAGAGCTGGAGAGAGTTAATTCACAGCAACTACAGTTGACTACAATGCTGAACTAATGGTTGGGTTTGTTTTCAAAAATGCTACTTTAACAACTGAAAATTAAGAGGTTCAGAGAAGGTGTTAGGACAGTTGGCCTTGGGAAGGAACAGTGAAAAAGACAGGAAGAAGCACAGAAACAGCCCCAGGTGAAGGGGAACCAGTGAGCAGGAAGGTAGCCGTGAGCACGGTCTGTGGGTTTTCACTAAGGCTGGGCATGGAGGGAGATGTCTCAGTAGCAAAGCTCTTGCTGCACAAGTAGGAGGACCATAGTCTGAGACCCAGAGTTGACAAAACAAAAACAACCCCATACCAAAACCCAAAAGCCAAATTCCAGGCCAATGACAGACCCTCTCTCACAAAATAAGGCAGATGAAATGACAGGGTCCCAGAAGGAATGAGAGCTGAGGTTGTTCTCTGGCCTCTACACATGAATGCACAGACATGCATATTGACCTGCACAAAAATACCCAAAGCCACCCCACCTCCAAAAGATTTATGTCTGGGAAGGGAGGAGAATCAAGAGAGGGGCTGAGCAATTTGATGCCTCTGAGCTTGACATCGGGGTCTGGCTTGCTTTACTGAAGTCCCCAGCTATCCTGATTTGGGTTCTTTCCTGCTGAAAGATGTCCCATAGATACACAGGACTGAAGACTTTATGACAAAGACATTGCCCTTTGTTTTAGTAGACTTTTAACAGAATGTCTTTTTATGTTTCTTTCCCAAGCACTGAGATTCATGAAGGGAACAAAAATATGACCATTAACAAATTACCCACATGGCACCTAAGTTTAACACCCCAAACAAGACGTAAGACTTTGATCATGGAAGTGATCTCGGTTCATTTTCTTTTGCCAACTCTATAAATCTGTTTGAATCTTAAGTGGAGATTATATATTTAAGTAACTCTGGAATTCTGGCAAGGATAAAACATAAAATATAATTAGGTCCCATATAGCTACAACAGAAGCAGCACAAAGAAAGATGTATTATGAGGAAGAAGGGGCTTGCACACCCAACTCCATGTATTTTGGAAAGTCATGCAGCATGCATCACTGGAACACAGAGATCAGTCAGCAAAGGTCCTTCTAGCAGAGGGCTCAGGGCCCTCAGCAGCTCTGCCACTATGGGCTGAGAATCCCTGAACTAGGAGCTGTATTCTCACCAGAGAGCAGCAACTCACTCATCCCAAACTGACAGTAAAACAGATCTCTAGATGTCAACAAGTATCACCTTGAGGGCCACATGGTCTCCATTTGAGAAGCATGGATCTGACATATCCTCTCCAATGTGCAGAACCCAGGGAGACTTCCGGGTAAACAGTGAGGATGAAGTCAGGCTAAGTGTGGGGAGAAGGAGTCTGAGCCAGACAGTGGAGTTGATGCCTATAATGGAAAGTAAGGTGGTGCTCAGCAGACAAACCATGCTTCTCAGTCTCTAAATGTAAGAGTTTTAGGCTCATCTGAAGATTGGCATGGTGGCGCACACCTAAATTCTAAGCACTCAAAAGGCTGAGGCAGGGGGATGAAGAATTTGAAGCCAGCCTCTGCTACATAACAACAAACAGCTGATCCCAAGGGGGAAGAAAACAAGTAAATAAGAATAAAATCTGCAAAAAAAATGGAGGATCAACTGACTTGTAAGTATCAATAAATTAAGTTTATAGAGGCAAATCTAAGAGGAAGGCTTGTGGGCCACAGCTGAAGGAGTCAAGATTCTGATTGCTTTAATTAAAGACAAACAGGGTGAAGGCATTTTAACCCTTTGTGCATAGCTACTTAGCAAATCAGGTCAACAGCGCTGAACATTTACTGACTTTTAGAAGACAAATTTCCTAAGATTCAGGAGCTATTCTGTACACTAGTTAACACTAGAGCAGACCCATCGGTGCTAATTTTGCCATCACTATTCCTGTAACCTTATCAAAAGAGGGCAGGGGCCTGTTAACCAGCATCACATTTCTCAGATCTGCCCCCAAAGGAAGCCTGACGTCAAAGAAATATTAATAACTGAACACACGCATTAAAAATAATTTTTCTTTCTTTACTTATTTTGTGTATGAGCATTGGTACACAAGCCACAGAATATGTGTAGCAATCAGAGGACAGCTTTTGGGAGTTGGTGCTCTCCTTCCGCCATGTGAGGTCTGGGAATAGAACTTAGAACATCAGGCTTGGGGGCAAGTGCCTTTAATTGGAGTCATCTTGCTGGGTCTAAAGTTTAGCTTTTAAAAAGGAAGCAGTGAACCAGGTGGTGGTGGCACATGCCTTTAATTCCAGCATTTGGGAGGCCGAGGCAGGTGGACCTCTGTGAATCTGAGGCCAGTCTGGTCTGCAGAGTGAGTTCCAGGAAAGCCAGGGCTACACAGAAACTCTGTCTTGAAAAACCAAAAAGTAAACAGTGAGGTGAGAGAGCTCAGAGGGTAAAGGTTTTGCTAACTACCAAACCTGAAGACCCAAGTTCAATCCTTGGGACCTACACAGTGGAAGAAACAGCTCTGATCTCTACACAATCACCTCTGTACATAAATAAATGTAAGAAATGGAAGTGGTGATAACAAAAGATATAGACAGACTTTTTTCTCAAGCATATTCACATTCCCTAACTTATTTTCCTATAAAATAAAGAGAAGCAGGCATAAATTAAATTAGTCTTCTCTCAGAGCAATTCAATTGTTTAAGAACTGTTAACTTTCTTCCTGCCTTGCCTCTTGAGGTCAGGCTGGGTCCCAGTCATACTTTCTGAGACCGTATCAGTGCTGCCAGGACCAGGAGCCATGACAAAAAGAACAAATGCCACCCTACAAAGGTCAAGGACAAAGCTACTTGCCCAGATGCCTGGAAAAACTGCTGCTTTCACCCCAGTGACAGAGAGTAAACTAGTCTCAGAGAGGAATTAACACAGCATGGGAGCCAGAGAAATACCTTGGAGCTCCAGGTCATTGATTAGGACCTGGAGGGCCATCCCTTCCTGCGTGTCTGAGGCCATTTTCTCCCACGACACACTATGTTTTTTCCTGAACGTTTAACCTCGGAACTTAGACAGTAGAGACCTTGCCCTGGCCTATTCCTTTAGGAGTGCATGAACGGTTACTGCAAAGCGACACTTTTCTAATTATTCTGTCAAGCATCAATCGCAGAGTTCCCAGTTTCTGCATGCTCTGAGTGACAGGCAATCAGTGTGTTACTTACAGGAGGCACACTAGCCCCACCTAGACAGTCAGGGCTTGGTAGTTCCCAAGGACAAGAAATGAAGGTCTAGAAGGACAGAAGTCCTTGTGTGTGGCGGGGAGAGGGGCCCCCCAAGTGGTTGTACACACTCTCCTCCAGAATAAGCACTTCTGTATCAGACAGCCCTTTGAAATGGAGACAGCCTCAATGCCAAGGGACACATTTGTAAATTTTAACCCTTTTGTCTAGAATTTTATTCACTGTGCAGCTAAAACCTCATCCAAACAGCACAGCACAAGAACCATCTCAGCACCTTCTCTAGCTCAAAGTAGAGATGGTGGGAGTGAGATAGGATATCTGCCCCAGGACCTAAGCTGAACTCATGTTCCCGCCTTCTTTAATGCTGGGTTGTAGGTACATGTGTGCATGTGTGTGATGGTACGTGTGTACTTGTGTTCATGCCAAGGATTAACATGAGGTATCTTCCTCAGTTATTCCCCACACCTGGAATTCACCAACTGGCTCGACTGGCTGGCTAGTGACCCCAGTGATCTTTCTAACTCCAGTCCCTCCGAGCTGGGGTAAAGACTTACACTGAGATAACTGGCCTTTTACGTGGATGTCGGGATCTGCATTCAGGTCCTCATGCAGACATGGGCAGACCTTTACCAGCTGAGTCATCATCTGCTCCGTTTGCTAGGTGTCTCAGAAACAAAACAGCAAGAGCTAGTGGGAAACGGATTGGTAGGGAAGAATTATAGGTAATTATGTTTACGAATATTTCACTCATTAATCGGCCTGTGTTGCCTCTATGGTAACAGATACTCTGATTACTCAGGCTGCATACAGTTTCTGTGATCGTAGGTAGGACAAGAAATGGGACTGACAGGCCAGTCTTTTAACTGGTTTAGATGTAGTGGTACAGTGTTGTAAGAGGGCTCTCAGGAGCCCAGGCGCTTGGAGAAAACTGAGGTTACTCAGAAGCCTGTGGCCAGGGATACCCAGACTAGGGACAGCTAGTCTTCTTCACTAAGCTCTGTTTTCTTTACTCCCCTCCCACAATGGGGATTATTATCCCCACCTAAGATTTTGTCATTCTGATGTAGAAAGTTCTTCTGAGATTTCTCACTCTCTCTAATGTTTTTAGAATAAAATCCCAAATTCCTAATTTGGCCAATGCATGGATCCTGAGCTGGGCCCAGCTTAAGCCCGGGCCTCCTCAGCTCTCCTCTTTGCATTTCCTTAGCTCTCTGCTCCTCTCCCCTTTCTTTACTCAGATCTCAGGACCTCAGAGGAATTTCCCCTGGTCACCCCCTTTGCAGTTCCCTATGAGACCCTGCTGGTGGCCATGTCAGAGGAGCAGCAAGGGCCATTTGACTTAAGGACATTAGCCCATCACCATGCAAGGCACTGGTAGGTAAATCTCGGATAGATAAGGCCCCAAGGATGGCTCTAGCTACTGCTATGCTTTTAGATATTTGTCAGTACCTTCTTCCCCTGGTCTCTGAAATCTGGCACGGTGTGAATGGGTGTGGGGAGATCCCCACTGTCTCTAATGTAGTGTGATTATCTCATGGAAACATCCCATTCTACTGGGCATTTTTACCTTTGAATTTTTTATGAAGATGATTTCCTCTTAAGCTGTACTGTTTAAAGTGTTGGCCCTGCCCTGATAAAGCTAGGGCTGCAGAGGATAGAAAATAGAAACAAGTCAGTGTCACATGAGTAGGACTTAAAAGTTTCTCTTCAGGAAAACTAAATAGAGTCCCAGGGCTTAGCTCAAGTTTATTTTAGTATTGGGAAATGTGTTTGTGGGCTTAGATGTGCAATATTGCTTTAAAACAATTGACTTCATAAGTCTAAAAAGAAAAGAACTGGATGGTTAGTTAAGAGAATTGGACAGGATTATAAAATATGAAAAGTAAAACAAGTAACCTGCTTTTCTGGCAGTTATAAAAACTACGGCCTATGTAAACAGTCATGGCTGAAAGGCTCCTGATCTATGAGAAAGTCTAAAAGACATGTTTAACAGTGTGTGGGTCCTTGGGGATAATTTCATTTTCACCTGTAATATGTAAAAGTTTAATCATGTAAGGGATATGGAAAATATGTTGTTTTTATTTGTACTCATTGTAATCATTCACTTAAAAACTAGAATGTGACCACATTGTAATTTTCATATTGCTTGAAAGATTATGCTGGAGTATACAAGCTGTAAGAGAAAACTAAAGAAGAGAGAAGGAAGCCATTAGGAAGTAGTGAGAAGGAACACATCAGGAAGTAGTGGGAAGAAGATATCAGGAAGTAGTGAAAAGGAAGACATCAGGAAGTAGTAAGAAGGAAGACATCAGGAAGTAGCGAGAAGGAAGACATCAGGAAGTAGTGAGAAGGAAGACATCAGGAAGTAGTGAAAAGGAAGACATCAGGAAGTAGTGAGAAGGAATACATTAGGAAGTAGTAAGAAGGAAGACATCAAGAAGTAGTGAGAAGGAAGACATCAGGAAGTAGTCAGAAAGAATACATTAGGAAGTGGAAAGAAGGAAGACATCAGGAAGTAGTAAAAAGGAAAACATCAGGAAGTAGTAAGAAGACATCAGGAAGTAGTGAGAAGGAAGACATCAGGAAGCAGTGAGAAGAAAAACATTAGGAAGTAGTAAGAAGGAAGACATCAGGATGTAGTGGGAAGGAAGACATCAGGAAGTAGTGAGAAGGAAGTCATCAGGAAGTAGTGGGAAGGAAGTCATCAGGAAAGAGAAGGGAAATATTAGGGTAGAACAGAAAAGAAAAAGAATAAAGTAGAACAAGCAACAGAAAGAATAATAAAAGGAGAAGATTTATTCCTCCAAGAAGTTGGTATGTTTTTCTTCTCCAACTCTGTATCTCATTCCCAGCCTCTCTGACCCACAGAAGGCTGGTCCCTATGCAAGACCCCAAGGATGGTGGTTTAAAAGAAAATGGGCTCCTATAGGGAGTGGCATTAGTAGAAAGTATGGGTTTCTGGAGTAGGTATGGCCATGATGGAAGATGTGTGTCACTGTGGGGGTGGGCTTTGAGGTCTCCTATGCTCAAGCTACACCCAGTGATACAGTACACTTCCTGCTGTCTGCTGATCAAGATGTAAGAACTCTCAGCCCCTTCTCCAGCATGATGTCTATCTGCATGCTACTATGTCATGTCATGCCATGATTATAATGGACTAAACCTCTGAAATTCTAAGCCACCCAATTAAATGTTTTCCTTTGTAAGAGTTCCCGTGGTCATCATGTCTCTTCATAGCAATAGAAATCCTAACTAATCATCAAGAGATAGCTTGCTGGCTGTAGCCGAGCTTAGACTGTGATTTCCAAGCTTAAAAGAATACTGGGCAAGTGCAATCCTAGGAGACTTGGGTCTCTTCTGGTTGCTTCAGGATCAAGGAATACAGACAGTCTGCCAACACCTTTCTCTGCCTGCTGGGTCAGAATGCTTCACCTTCATGCCTTCTTCCCTTCTTTCTGGATCAGATCTGAATGGCTGTCTGAGGGCTGAGTG
This sequence comes from Ondatra zibethicus, assembly GCA_004026605.1. Taxonomy (NCBI): domain Eukaryota; kingdom Metazoa; phylum Chordata; class Mammalia; order Rodentia; family Cricetidae; genus Ondatra; species Ondatra zibethicus. The sequence continues at coordinate 14,392 of PVIU01019551.1, forward strand.
AGTCTCTCCCAACCCCTTCCAAATTTTCCCTGATATTTGCTCACTTAATCCTGTCTTTGTTGAGTCTAAGACTATGACAAATATATTCATTCTTGTCCAATTCTGGTGAAGAAAATTATCCAGAGTGGCACCCAGATGTGTGTGCTATGCACAGCTCTTTGGGTGGTTCTCAGGGCCATAGTGTTATCATGCTAAACTGCAGTCAGAGGAAAAATGGAGGCTGAGCCTTCGGAACACTGAATTTCATGCCCCACCTTTAGGTTGCATCTCTGTTGAAACACTCTGCTCTAAAAACCAAATACTTATTCCTGTTAGTTTTTTACGTGCACCTAAAAACAATAAAAAAGCAGATTGTATACAATGGGCATTAGCACACCAGGTAAACAGGAAAACTTTCTAGAGAGCTGGCCTGATCATGGCTGACGGCCTTCATGTATCTAACTGGTTTTGCAGCTTTTAAGGAAGAAAAAAATAAACTTCTCAATTTATAGCTCTCTCTTGTGGGGGAAGCAAAATCTGATGTTCTGCCATTACTAACTTGGAAAGCAGCCACACTATCAAGACGGCATCTGACAGGATGAAGTGACACTGGCCTTGTTGCTATCGATTTCCACAGGGCAAAACCTGGGTCCTGGTAAACTCTCTTTTCCTTTTAGAAGACATACTCTGGTCTCCAGAGAGAAATGATACAGTTTTTGACTCCACTTATCAATGCCAACTAAATGTTTTTATGAACCAAACACATCTTGGATGTATATCTACCTTGTAGCTGCTTAAGATGAGGAAAAACTGAAATACAAAGAACTTGTTTCTGCAGAGGTCACAGCATGGAAAAGAGATACACTCAGATACACACACACATATGCATATAGATAAAAAGAAATCTTTTCTTCACTAGTATGTGATGTACGTGAGTGTGTTCATGTGAAGGCCAGAGGCTGAGATCAGGAATCTCTCTCTAGAGTTCTTCTACCCATTCTTTGAGGCAGAGTCTCTCAATCAAACCCAGAAGTTGGCAGTATGGCTAGTCTAGGCGGCCACCTTGCTCTGGAGGTTCTGCAGTCCAGTTTCTGTCTTCTGAAGCTAGAATGAGAGGAAGGCCATCTTACCTGTCTATCATCTATGTGGGTTCTGGGCATCTACGTTTGGGTCCTCTTGCTTGTATAGCAAGCATTTTAAGTGGTGAGCCATCTCCCCAGCCAAAAATAATATTTCAAAACAAACAAACAAAATCCTCACAAACTTTTCTTGTATATGTCCACAGTGTCGGACAGACTGTGTTGAAATACATTTAGAGTGAGCGACAGGAGGTGCAAAGCCTTCAGGAGTAGATGTTGCACTCTTTATTTCAGTGTGAGTACTGTGTCAGTGTTGACCCAGCTTCATTTTAACATTAAGCTGTGTATGAGGAAGACATGGCTGTTCTCTGCAAACCACTTCTAAGTATCAGCAGTATCAGTCATGAATTCCTAAAGACTTGGCAAAAGCAAAGATGAAGACAGGAATAGTGTGTAATAAAACCAACCATTTTAAATGACAGTCACCCCTTCAAGTGAGTGCTTTTTCTAGAGGCTGGAGTCCTTAGACATGGAGAATGGGTATACTGTAACAGATTAAAGTCATCCAGACATTATGTATCTATATGCTGAAGAGTAAATAATTACTGCTAAAGTCCCCCAGTGATGCTGCCATGCTAACTGAATGCCGTTCCCATTTGCGGGGATGAGCTTGGTTTAACTGAGGCTATAATGGACCTGGCCCCATTTCAGAAGAACTTGCCAAGTCTTCCTGTATTTGCTCAAATTTAACTTGCCTTAGGATGCTGTTTTCTTTCTGACTTTGAAGCTTTCGCTCAGTTCCAAATTCTATAGCACAGAAAATTTTTAAAACAATTTTTAAAGGCTCTTCACTTAAAGTTAGATTTAGACACACACTTGATGGCTGAATGTAGCCCTCCTTTGGAGTTTTTTATTGAGGTTTGTAATATTTGGGCTTTGTTTGGTTTGCAAGGTCCATGGGCATATCCAGATCATTTATAACTTACAGGTCTTTTGAGCTCTCGAGCTTCCTTACTCCACAAAGCTTCCTTCTGGGCTTAAGGGGGGAAGAACACTACTTACGGTGCCTCCACCCATTCTGTGGACTGAATGGTCCTTAGAAACCAGATAGAACCAGCATTCATCTTTGCCATCTATGCAATCCATGCCCTATGTCCTGTCCTGGTCTGAAAAGGTAAAATAAAGTTACACTACCCAGCAGTGAATAAAACACCAGCACAGAGTCTCAGATGTCCACTGGTGTCTCGTGAGAAGATAGTAGGAATGGCCAACCAAATGTCACCAGGATCCAACTAACCTACTACTCCTGATATGCTAAAAGTGTACAAATAATTCTACATTTTAGCAAAACAGTGAAACAAAAATGATATAAACTCTAGCTAAAAGGAACAAGATATCAGGGCTCACCAATAAAAATTTCATTCTTAAATTTGTAAGAAAATTGAATTTTATCTCCTCCTTGGCAGTAACAATGACAGAAAATGTCCTGTGGCTTCCTCTTCATCAGGTTAAAGGTGAATCTGTCGCAGCCCAGGGAACACACCCTTAAAACAGTCCCTAGAAATGGCCTTCAGGGACAGATGGGAGCTAGAAATCTCCAAGGGTCTGTAAATTGCCTACCCTAAGCTGTCCTATTATGTGTGTACAATGAAGAGAGAAGCATTCATTCAGAGCCTTTAAGTCATGTGATTCACTATGCAGGAGACAATCCAGCTCATCACCCACAACAATGTACTGACTTGCTATATGCATTTCTTGTCTCTTCCTTCAGTGTAGAGAGGATGCTTTTCTTTGTTTTTACTTTGAAAATCTATGTTGTCATAAAAGTGAAACACATCCTGGAAGGATGACATCATCGTGTATGATCTAGAAAGGCTCCCTTTAGACCAATGCATTTCAATAGTCCTATCTTTTTCTTTTGTCTCTCCAAAAAAAAAGTATCTAATTAATAAAATTTTAGCCAAATCCAATCTAATTCACAGGTATCCAATTTTAATGAGTTTACATATTGATCTGTAAGACAAACTACGGAGCATTTTGCCTCAAAGCATTCTGGTCACAGTGCAGCTCTCCAGGTGGGACACTCATCATGCCTACTAGTGTCAGGCCACAGCAGCCGAGTCCAAGGGCTTGTGTGTGCTTCACAGTGCAATATGCGCCATACGCTTGACTCATAGACAATATGAATCCCACTATATGGACATGGCAAGTGAACCAGAGAGAGAGCAAAAGCCCAAGTGAATAAAGAAAACTGAGTAGGGACCTTACTGCTATTCCCTTCAAGGACAAGAATTCCTGAAGGAGAGGTGAAGGTCCATCACTCACAGGGTCAGGACCTCACATACTAAAGTGCACCTTAGGGATCTTCAAAGCTACACAAAGCCCTATGCTGATTTGCTAATTATAATCTGTAAAAGAAGCATGACCATTGGGTCAACATTGAAATTGGATTTTTAAAAAAATGTTTTTTTTTAAATTTTTCACATACCTAAGGAAAACTCAGCAAAGACCTCTGCAACACAGCATTAGAAATCAAATTTCTTGACCAAACATAGAAGAGGATTCAATATCTCATCTTAAAACTGCCTATTATCATGACATTTGTCAAATACAGAAATGTCTGACCCTTTCCCTTTCCCCAAAGAGCAAAAAAGACCAGACAGCAAATGAAGGCTGTATGCTGTAAGAAGAAAAGGTGATAGACAGAATCACAGCAAAACACTTACAAATCAAGAGGGAAGAAGAAAAGTGCTGAGATTAAATGCACGGAGAACATAATAGCAAAGAAGTCTCCGGAGAAGAGCGGCAGCTGATGGTGACTTAACAGAGACAAAAGTGAATAAGATCCACTTCAGCAACTGCACTCAAGACGTGGTAATTTCATAAAGTTTATAGAAAGTCACTTGAGAATGACACAACCTGTTATTGTGGTCTACCTTCACAGACAAGAAAATACAAGTTCTCTGTGAGGGAACTGATGGGGGAAGCACATCTCCACACCCGCTGATGAATTGTATTAACTGGAAGATTACCCTCAGTGCTCATTTGGATAGAAAAGGCACTTTAGAAAGTTAATTTCCTCTGAATTTCAAATATACATATGACTCAGAAATAGAAAAGAATAAAAGAGAAGGGGGTGTCACAGCACATTGGGAAGAGAACAGATAAGTGTTAATGAAGTTGAGCCTGGAGCCATGCGGAAGAGGATGCCAGGATGAATTACGCTGGGTGGAGCTGGTACTCCAGGTAGGACTTGCTGTGACATCAGTGACAGAAAGGGGTTTTCACTCAAACTCATGTCAGTGACATCAGTGACAGAGCTGAGGCTACCACTCAAATTAAAGCCACCATGAGCATCCTCTGAAGGAGTTGTTAGAACTATTGGGCCCTGCCTCAAGATCAGGGGCTCAGCGGGTCTGAGTTAGACCACAGATACATGTAAAGAAGATTCCAGCTAATGTAGACATGGCTGGGAGAGCCACATATCTAAGAACATGTAGCCACATGATGAGTGGACATGCGGTTCCATTGGAAAACTTCTGTGTTGGATCTTACACAGATTTTGTCAGTTGTCTAGAAGTGCAGTCTCTTGGGCCCTATTTCTTAAGTTCACGATCCCAGGTGCAGGTAGCTCTATTCCTGAGCTTCCAGAGGAAATTCTTACAGGGACCTCTGTGACTAGTCTGAAGGGCTTGCGGCCAAAACTTAAAAACAACCTGCGATAGCAGGGAAACATTACATCAATCTGTCTGGCTTGAGCATACTCTATGGGCTGTATGTTTATTTGCAAAGTGGGGGAATGTCCAAATGGGGATAAAACACCAAAGTGACAGGGAATGAGAGAAGTAATCCCAAAGAAACAAGAGTCAGGAGAAAGTACAACGGGGCAAAGGGGAAGCAGGAAATATGATTATCACAGCCTTTAATCAAGATCTTCCATCAAACATGCCTGCTATGCTGCCTTTCATACGCCCATCATTCATGTACATGCATAGTGCAGTGTTGCTCATATAATCTGTGATGAAAGATCAATTTTTAGCAAATTCACTAACAGTGACAGGCTAATATTCTTAGAAGAGGCAACATATAAATTGCAGGGAAATTCATCTTCCATTTGCATGTCACGACAATGGTACTTTATAGTAAAAGTCTCTAACTGCTTGTTGTCAGTTTCTGTGCTTATCACACACCTAAATCCACTGGTTTACAAGTTGATGCCAGTCCCCACCACTTTTGGAGTGTTTCTTAGATCTCATGGACTGGGAGGTCACTGACATCAGTCAATACAGTAAGAAAATGATGAACAAAGCTGCATCCCAACAGAAGGCTATTTCAAAATCAAGGAGCTGCACTAATTGGGCATGGACTGGAGCTCTGGATAGCACTTTGCAAATGGATGCATGCAGAAATATCTCAAGCACCCTGAGAAAACAGCCTGCATTTCAACAGCTTTCTCATAAGGGGTCCATTCCAGTAGTACATAGCCCACACTGATTTATAAGGTTCCATGGAAGCTTCCCTGATACTCCTGAGCCAGACAGTGAGATGTGACTTCAAGAGCAATATATGCTTTGGGCTGGATTTTTTGTGAGCTTTCGAAAGAATGCAGGAAGATCTGTTGTTACTCCTTCCACTGCTTTAAAGGGATGATGGCAGTAAAAGAACCAATAGGCAAGGCTCCGTGGGAACCCAGAGCACCAGATCATTGGTAGTCTTCTACTTCTTGGTGAGCCTCTAGAGCCTGGCATATCACAGGTGATTCATAACTACCATTATGATTGTCAGGTGGACGCACGAGCTCCACGTGATGTGAGAGAGTACACATGCATCTAGTATGGTGGTGGCCATTACTTTCTTTCCTGGCACCTTGCTCGGCTAAAGCATTTGACATTGTTTGGCAAACTGTCACAACTTTCTGTGTGTATATACATGTTCAGGTATTAGTACATGTATGTGTCAGGGGGAATGCATGTGTATATATACATGCAGGCGAAGGCCAAAAGTTCATGTCAGGTGTCTTCCTCAATTGCTCTAGGTTTTAATTTTGGAAACAAGGTATGTCAATATCTACTGCTCATGATTCAGCTAGATGGCTGGCCTACAAGCAGCAGGGATCCTCCTCTGTCCTCCCCAGAGCTGGAAGGCCAAGTATATGCCGCTGCATCTGGTTTGTTTTCTCCTTTTCCATCTGGGGACTAGGGACTGCAATGCAGGCCCTCAAAGTTGCTCAACCAGTGCTCAATGTCAGCACCATCTTCTCAGGCCCTGCAGCCAACCGCCAGTACACAGTGCTGAACAGAAAAACAGAATCATAGATTCTGGTCCCACGATCTAAGTTCTGCACACAGTTCTTTACTTGCATTTTTTCATGTCCTTCTTTCACCCTCCTCAGGTGATTATAAGAGTTCTTTTGTCAGAATCTGATTAGCATCATCAGCATTTGGGTTAATTGCTTGGTATGACTTTTAATAGTGAATTCAATCCATAAAACCACTGAAGACAGGTTAGCACATGCAGAAAAGTATCAGATACTGTCCTAAACCTGCTACCCAAATTCCAACAGCCTTGGGTCACAAGGATGCACTTAAGTTCCTAAATCACTTTTGTTTTGGTCTCCAGCAAGACAAATCCAGAAGGTCAAGGGTTAAAACTCCAGTATTATTGGTTCATTGTTTCTCTTCCTAAGGCCTCTGAGTATTACAATAGTTACCTAAGTGTTTGCTCAAGAAGACTCTCCTGAGTTCTAATTGCAAAAAAGGGATGTGTTGAGAATGCTTACATCTAACGATTAATGAAAAAAACTATAGATAAGCAGGAAGAAAAATAATTAACTAGGATTTATGCCAACTGACCCTTGGGAATGCTAACATGTACACTTGATGTGCTCCAATTAATAAGCCCTTAAAGGGGGTAAAAAGCAGCCTCAGGAGAGGGTCCCAAAAAAAGCAGATAAAATAACGAGGAATACTGAAAAATGTTCATTAACTGCAAGACAGGAGCCACCCAAATTAGAATGAAAATTGCAGTGTCAACTATTTATCCCCTCTCTGGTTTATTATTTTCAAAGATCTGCAATAGCAAGCCCTGCTGTCCAGGACGAGCAGGAAAGGAGGGGTAGCTCCCAGTAGGACATGGTGGGAGGACTCATGGGCAGCTCTAGTCCTACCAGGGCATCTACCAGAGAGGGCTTTCTGCAGAAGCCTATGGAGATAACAGGCTCCGTCATCATTTTTACACTTGATCATTTTGACCACTCTATTTGGTTCTGTTTCCCAATAGGTATTTGTTTGCTCATTAGCTTTTTTTGTCCTTCTCTCCTTTCTACAGTGGCAGCTCCAGGGAATAGGTTTCTCTTCCTTCACGGCTTCACCCTCAGTGCCCAGCAGAGAGAATGACATACCTATATAGTTCATAAATCCTGTTGTAAGGGCCAAAGTTACATTTTAAGTTTTAATTACTATGCCTAAGAGATCATGAAACAAAAATGCCTCTGATCAGCAAGCCCCTTGACCAAGGACAGACAGTTCCTGAGATGCTGGAGGCTGTTGTTTATGGGATATAATAAGCCACAAGTTTTTCACTCCCCTAAACACGCTTGTTTGACCCATATGCACCTGAAGTGCTTGACCACATGTGGGCAAGAGGTTCACAGGCAGGAAATATGTCAGGATGTGCACTTGCCCCTGAATGGATCTGATGAAAAATATAATGAATTACGGGTTTTCCTTCTTAAGCCCTTGTTGTACTTGATTCTGGACCATTTCCCAGGAACCTGAGTGTGGATCTGGCCAAAGCCCACCCACCTGGCCAGTCTTTAATTAAAGATTGCTACAAATGTGGCTTTAAACTGTGGTAGTGGCCTTATTCTTGATTGCTGGGATTACACTGTGTATGCTTACAGCTTGGAGTGGCTTCTTATTCCTTTGGGTGTTCTGGGGTTTGGAGGGCTATTTCTGATGGACAATGGGCCTCTTGAATGTAACTGTCCTGATAGGAATGAAGATATTTTAAAGGGAAATTTGCACCTCTCCCTTTGGCTATCAGACTGTTGAGAAAATGAATCCCAAGGAATTGGATTTCTGTAGGAGTCTCATTCTGAGAAAAAGGAGAGGCTGGGAGCCTGATATCAGCAGAGCGTTAGCGTGTCTCCTGGAAAGAGATTTCACATATCTGACAGTCTGACAGATCACCCTGCAGTAGAGACAATGATGGATCAGTGGTGGGAAAACCCACATCTTTACCAGGACAGCTCAGTTATGCATATCCCTGGCTCCCTATTTAAACCGCATCCTTATGTCACTACCCCTACAATACCTAGGGAGCTGGGATCACTGGATCTCTGTTCTTTTCCCAATGTGGCCACACTGAATAAATCTCCCTTTTCTGTTTATATCATTACTTTGTCTCTGTAACTGAACTACCAATGAAAGGAGGCAGAACCTAGGGCATTATGGCTGCCAGGGCCCAAGCTCTGGCTCTAACAACTCTAATAACATGAGGACCTGCTCTCAAACATGCTTGGGAATAACTACCCTCTCCTCAGTTAAGTCTTTCTGAGTAAGGGATGACCCTTGACTCATAGGTATCCAATTTGTACCCATGGCTGAGTTCCTTCTTTAATACGTGGTGTCTTTTTGGAGCCTGTTTCCCTAGAACCAAACCTAGGTCATCTGGGAGAGCAGGTACTGCTTTTAACCACTGAGCTATCTTTTCAGTCCCTAAAAATACACTTTAATAAGTGGATTATCTAAGTACGAAAAAGAGGAGAGTAGATAATGGGCTTCAGATTGAAAAACACAAGAGCATCTTTCCTAGACTAATGCTCAGGCAGACTATCAAATAAAGAATGGCTGCCTGACTCTGGGCATCTGTGGTAAACAAAGCCACTTATGATCCTTCCATTAACACTTTTAGCTATATTCTAGAAGGACTCTAACTCAGCAAATATCATGGGGATATTTGTACACTCATGCCTCCTACAGTACTATGCAAAATAGCCAAGGCAAGGAAGCAGCAGAGTTGTTCATTGACAGATGACTGTATGGAGACAGGGTGTAAACAGTAGAATTTTACCATCTAAAGACTCAAATTTTAGGTAATTTGCAGTAAAAGGGAAATGGATAGAGATTATCATGTTATGAATGGTAAGTCATACTCTGAAAGAAAAATAAAACTTTTTTCTCTCATACATGGAATCCCTACTTAATTTAAAAAAAGTCTTGAAAACAGGGGGCTATCTGGGAAGATAAGGAGAAAAGTGGGAGGAGGGATGGCAGCTGATAAATAAGGGTACATAAGATCAAAGCACAGGATTTATACACGGAATACACAGAAGTAAAAAGTTTGCATAAAAGTTAAAAATAGACAAAAAAAGAATGACTGCCTAGATTTTAACCTTTTCAGTCCACGTGAAAATACTGTTTCCAAACAGCTCGTAAGGAAGAAAGTATGGGCAGCTGCTCTGGGTACTACCTAAGAAAACAAACTTCTGCAAGAGTTTTAGTGACCTAGAAAGGACATGCTTACTTGTAGACAGGCAATCTGTCTACAGTGACCTGCAAGTAAATGTTTACTTGTAACACTGACTTATAGATAGGAAGCCAAATCACTTTGCTGTATTTTCTGAGTTGCCCTCAGAAAGCCTGACCCTCAGAATCCTCATGGCAGTCCCAGAACCAAGCCAGCTTGGAGCTGCCAGATTTGGGATTCCTATTTGTCCTACTAAAGCTTTAAAATTTTATTTGCCTCAGTCTACCTTTTAACAAACTCCCTCCCTCTGATAGAAACATGAATTAAGAAAAACTATAGTATTGCTTTGTCTTTAAATATACTCTAAAAGTACCACACTTTAAAATGTTTTATTTAGCAGACAGTAATCCAAAACATTTGACTAAAAGTCATTCGGGTATGTCATGGAAAAAGGGCATGGTTTTACTTCTCTTGCCTCCAATTCTGGGGAAATTGAAGCAAACACCACAGGACTTAGAGATAATCTCTTCTCAATTTTATAGCAAACAATATTAGATGGTTCTTTCAATCATGAATTTAATCTTCCTTTTATTAAACTGTTGTCTTGGATGTCCAATTAGAGAATCACTGCATGAGAATGAATCATTTCCACCCACCGTCCAAACACGGTCAGAATCAGGACAAATCTGAGAGCAGATGAGAAAACTCCAAGAAAGCAAGGAAAGAGTCTTGTGACCTCAGTTTCTTTAAACATGGAATTTGGTCATAAAATGTGTTTTCATGCTCCTTCTGGTGCAGTAGGTGGGAATGAGTTGACTTCAGATTACTTATTATTGCTTGCTGATGATGTTCAATTAAATGTTTAAAATATCCTTTATATGTGTCTATGGAAAATCATATTTTTGCCATGTGTGGCTTGTCCTTGCGTCCATATTTTACTTAGGTGACTCCACTTAACCCTCAGAGTATCAATTGTCTGCAGCTCTGAATAAAGTTGGCTATTGCATGAGACTTAGGCTGCCTCATTTTTAGGCCCCACTCTCCCAGGTCCATGCTGCCAATTAGGGTGGTGAACATTCTATCAGTTTCAAAGCAGCACATGCAGCAAGCCTGGGCACGAAAGAACCTGTTCAGGTGGCTCTCAGTTCTATATAAAGACGTTGAGTCTAAATCGAAGGTTATAAAATGACAAAGAACTGAACATTTAAAACAATGATGCAAGTTTCCACTGAGTTTTACAAATGATCCTGAACTAATGTGTTGTTGTCACATCTTCTTTATAGATACAGTGATTTAAACAGTAGGAAGACATCCCAATGACCAACAAATACATGAAATGTGTTCAAACTCCCTGATCAGTTATTAACCAATAGGGTGTTGCAACACACATGCTAGGGTTTTTGAACCTGAAAAAAAAAAAAAAACAACAACAAACCTGTCAGTAGCCCCACTGAAGACACAGAGACAATGACAAGAGAACAAGGGCACACAGCATATGATACATTGAGTTCAAAACCAGGCAACACAAACCTGTATTAGTACACAGGAAGGCGGTGGTTGCCATTCAGGAAAAAGTAAGGTTAGAAGGATTTGGGGGTAGTATATATGGGAGCTGAGGGGTATTTCTTGACTTGGTTGGCAGTTTCGTAGGTATACTCAGTGATAACTCTTTCAACTATATGTTTAAAACTTGTGTTTTTCAGCAAAAACAAATGTTGAGGTTAAAATGGTGAATTTAGAAGCACAGTGAAGATAAACAAGAAGGCTCCCTAGAAAGCCCCTCCCTGAGGAGCATGTGCAAGGCAGAATTACCTCTTCCCAAGGGCGTGGCTAACCATATCCTTCCCTAAATATCTTAAATGATACCAACCAATAAGAAGTCCCCTTCAAATGAGAATGATATGTGTACTTCAATTATTATAACCAGCAACCCTCTTCAGTGAGTGCTTTCTACAAGAGAAGAAACTAAGGCACAGCAAAGTTGAATAAAATGCCCAACTTTCCACAGCAGTGAGCAGTAAAGACGGGGTTAACCACTGGCAGCTTGGCTGCTGAGCCCCAGAAGGAAAGCTCTCTCCTCACACAAGGCTTTGGCTTCCAGGCAGCACATTTCCTTCTGGCAGCTGAAGGGCTCCAGAAGAGGTGCTCTTAAGTTGGTACCAAACCAGGAAGCATGGTCCAGGCAAGCCAGGTGCTTCAGCAATGTCATTCACCTACTCTACTTCTCAGAAGAAGGCCCCAGAGGGCCACTGACTCTGTTAATGCAGGCTAGCCGAGGGTTATGGATGAAACTGTGCCAACCAGCCTTTGCTTTATTCATTTACACCAGATACTTCACATGGGCCAGATGTTGTATCTGGAATTCTAAACTCAAGAATTAGAAATATAAGCCAAAGCATAATTTACAAAAACAAAAACCCAAGGACAACATTCCATATAGCACTTTTCTTTGAAATGTGTCCAAATTCTTAACAGATTACAACAAAGGACCACTTTCTATTATATCTGCTTCTGGATTTAAAAAAGCTGTTCAGAGCTCTGAAAGTCAAAATAAAGATGAGACTGGTACCTTCCAGCCTTTCTTTTCACTTGGGCCCTGATGGAAAATACAGGAATAATAAAATACTGAATGATAAATTTCATGTGAAGTCAAATGAATAGGTGAGCTAGCTTGAAGACTTTTGGTTTAGACAGTTCAGTAGAAGAATTCTGTCTCATATGCTATAAACAAATATGTAAATTTGTTATGCAGATGTTTATACATGAAAACAAGCATTTGGGCTTCCTAGGCAAGCCAGAATAAAAAAAAAAATAAGTTCAGAGCTACGGCTAACACTGTGAATAGAAAAATAGAAAATAGGAATCTGTCCTATTTTCTTGAATGATGCCATATTTATTACTTTACCAATAAAATTACGTTGTTACAACAAATGCACAGGCGTTAAGACTGTGGGTTAGGTTTAACACTAATAAGTCATTTGTAATTCTGAGTTTCTGTGAATGTATTTGATTAATTCTTGTATCTAACAAGACAATCCTTTGAAATAATTACCTGTGGGCTCTTGAAAGCGTTACTTTAGGCAGATGGACAGGGCTCTATTAGAAATGATCACTGCCAAACTACAAGCTGTTTCTTTGCTGAACCAAATCAGCTCTGTGTCTTCTTCGTGTACTGTGCTCTGTTGGATTTGCCGTTCTCTGACTTGCACGAACCAAGGCCAGGATTGGAGTCATCGTTACATTTCCATGCTTTTGAACCAGCTTAGGAATTTCAAGGTTTGGAAAAACGTCCTGGGAGATGAGCTATGCATTCATTTTCCTGATATAGTGTGAGGAAAATAAAATACCTCCCACATTCCTTTATCCATCCCAGGATGACAGCCAATCTCAAAAAAGTTGAAACGCTTCAAGCACTTAAAAATATTCCATAAGGTAAAGTTAAAATTTTTGAAGAGATTATTTAAACAAAAAAGGCTTTGCAAGTCACTTTTTTTAAATCCCTATACTTTTATGAAGTTAAAATTCAAGAGCAGCTACTAAGAAAAGATATTTCAGCCAGGCAGTGGTGGTACACGCCTTTGATCTCAGCACTCAGAAGGCAGAGGCAGGTGGATTTCTGTGAGTTCAAGGCCAGTCTGGTCAGGACAGCCAGGACTACACAGTGAAACCCTGTCCCAGGAAAAATAAAATTAAAAATAAGTAAAAAGTTCCAAAGAAAAGTACTGATACTTGTCTAGGTAGATTTAACCCTTGGCGGCTCTCTATCATTAATATAGGTAAATTTCACAGATGCTAATAGTCAGTGTTTTATCCCAATCATTGCCCTCTGATACCTGTGGTTCACGAAGCCAGGAGTTATGTGTCACAGGTTAGTGGCACCTACAGAGTGCACTTCATGTGGGGATCTCTAGGAAGAAAATAATTCTTCCCTCAGCAGGAAGTACAAAGGCAAGTGCTAAACAACAGAGGATGCGAGAGCCTTTGGTGACCAATGAACCTTAAACAACACAGGCTATATATACAGATCTTTCCCAAATACCTTTGATGGATGAGTGGCTTAGATTGCACTGCTTTGCTATTCCTGGACAACACTGAAGACCTGAACACATCCTATAGCTAATGACATCTGAACACTTGTTTAGTGAATCAGAAGAAAAGAGTTACAAGGTAAACCACAGTTGGAAAACAATAAGGTGCAGGAAATACTGAAAAGCATACTGCACACTTGGAACCGAACTGCACAAGCCAAACAGACTACTACCAGTGCACTTCTCAGTGAGGAGCATCCACAGGAAGCAAGCTGTAATGCTGGTCTTGGTGGGGGGTGGGGTGGGGAGGAGAGAACTCTGGTTTTGTTTTCATTCAGGATTTTTCTGGGTGATGGTCTAAAGTTTCAAGTTTTCAAATAATTTAGTAACCAACAAAATGTATTAAATACTCTAACAAGATTGAGATAACACTACTTGAACAAGGTCTAATACAAATGATTATGGCATATAGAGTTAGCCCCAAGCCCAGTTAAGAGAACGAAATGAAAACTATGAGAAGTACACATTTAAAAAACTGAGACATCCTATGTAAAGAAGCGAGCCTTGTCAAAGTTATCCCTCAATAACCAAGAAAACACAGTAACAGCAAAGTGACGAACTGACCAAGAACTGGGCGACATTCCAGTCCACTATACTCAAATTAAAAGAAAAGATTTACACAAATCAACAACAGAATCTAAAAAACTACATTCAGTAATTTACTGTTTAATCTGTATTTTACAAACTGTCATAATAAAGGATGAAGATTAAACCACATGCAGAAACAGCAAGGCTACTATTTCTACCATACATTATATACTGTGATATATGATCCTATAATTCTATAAATTCCTAGTATTCTGGTAATATCTTCAAGATCCTTACAAAGGAATGTGAGGCTGAGTCCTACATCATGTAAACAGAGGACTAATTAATGGTTTGGTGTCAATTACCCAAATGCATGCCAATCAACAGCACATCATTGCTTGACACACTGCCTTTTGCGTTCTGTTCCACTTTCCATGACTTTTAGGCACAGTTTCTGAAATGAGATCCAGGAGCTGCTTATAACTTGTTAACCACACAAAAGACAAATTATCGTGCACTGCAGTGAACAGACAGCATAATCTGTACCTGAGGCTGCAAAATACATGCTGGTTTCTTCATGCTTAGCAGCAAGTGCCAAGCTGCATCACCTGGAGGCCAAAGGTCGAATACTGTGCCATACACCTGCTAAAGAGGAGTTACCTTGGGATCAGATGTGAGCAGTTTGAATGCTTGATAGACTTGGGCTTCTTTTACACCGCCTCCAAGGTCCAAGAAGTTAGCTGGCTTCCCTCCATTCAGGAAAATGATGTCACAAGTAGCCATGGCTAATCCAGCACCATTCACTGAAATGCAAATAGCACATGATGTAGGATAGACCAATCAGAATGGAAAATGGTGTGCAACACTCAGAGCCAAATGAGAGCCCTATCATTTCCAGGCCTATCTGTGCCCTGATTGCAGCTCATAAACTCATACCAATTTATGGTGAACAATCAAAATGCGTGTAGTCAAAGAATAAATAAGAAAATAGGAATGAAGAGGATTCATCAACAATTCAAATCAAAGAAACAATTAAGGGGAGGAACCAATTTGGCTGTGGGTCCTGGAAAGCTCCATGTAGGAGAATGGGTAAAGAATAAAAGCTGTGTGTGAGTCAAGTGTGACACTTAGCTTGTCCCTATGGAGATGCTCTTTGAATGTGCATGTACCCTTTTGTGACTAATCCAACTACTCAGGATTCTGCTTTTTCTTTACCTGCTGTAGGCATGCATCTTTAGATGATTTCATAGACAGTTACTCAAAGGAGAAACAACAAAGCCAAAGCCAGCATCCCTTGATGCTCCTTCCATAAACAGTGTAAGAAGCAGTGGCATGGTGGTACATCATGGGAATCCTGGAACTCAGAGAGCTAAAGCAGACCGCACCTGAATTCAAGCCAGCCCAAGCTACACAGCAAGTACCAAGACAAATGGGTACATAATACAACCCTGTCTCAAAAGCAAAAGTAAGGGATTGGAGAGGTGGCTCAGTAGTTAAGAGTATGCAGAGGATCTGAACTTAGTTCTCAGCATCTAGGCTCACAACCACCTGTAACTGAAGCTCGAAGGAATCTAACACCCTCTTCTGAACCCTGGGGAGCATTTGCCACTGTGTGTGTATGTGCATGCGTACACACAGAGAGAGACAATTAAAAATCATTTTCAAAAGAAAAAAACAAAACTTAATACAAGATGTTAATTACTAACACAGTATTAAAACTAGAATTAAAGTAGGACAACTTGTGGGCCCTTTAAGAACTGAAGTGGAATTTTAGCACGGAATTTCTGCTTTCCAGAGCTCTTATTGATCAATTCAATTTCCTTTGCTTCTTATGTTTAATTACAGAGAATTACTGTCCTCGGGTAGCAAGGATTGGGGATGTCACAACTCAGCAAACCACTCAAGGTGAAACACCCTTTACCTTTTCTGAACCTTAAATGGTCCCAGGAAACCCTGTAAATTGTGATCACCTTAATCAAGGTGGAGGACACTAAAATAAAAATAGGGAGTGGGGACCTGTATCCTGGGGTGGGCTAATGTGTACCAAGGCCCAAACTCAGCATATTAAGCATGTCTTGTTCATCATAAAAAGAGTGTATGTGTAATAAAAGAGTTTCAAGAATTGTGAAGTGTTTTAATGAGAGTCTGTGAGACACATTCATACAGAAACATCTGTATTTAATTTGTTCTAAACACACCCCTCTACTGTCCCCTTTGCAAATGTCTACAGATGTTGGAGCACATTTGTTTATTGTGGCCCAAAGGGTGTGAATGATTGGCACCATTCAGATAGCCTCCCATACAAAACAGAAGCTTTAGGTATCAATTGTAATCAAATGCATTTCCCATTGTTTTGAACAGTGAACTGTTGAAGTCTCTTCACTTCTTAACATAATGATGCTGTTGTTTTAATGAGCAACAAATCTTTTTTATTTTAATTCCATTAAGATGAAGACCTCAGTTTCTAGTGCAATGAATTGTTTCTAGCAGAAACACAGTCGTGTGCAATTAAGCTGGAAGCAAATAAATCACAGCACTAGAAGCCGTGGACAATAAGTGAAAGTATATTGCCTCTACAGAGCCATTCTGATCTCAGCTGCATAAGCCATTTTCTCTGAATTAGATGACTATGATGGAGCCCATTGTTTGATTAATAAACTGGCATAATGTATTAAGCATTTTGACAAGTAGTTACCATTCCATCTGAAATGTTAGCGAAATGATTAGAATTTACGTTCTTTGCTCCTTCCTCTGTACCCTAGTTAACTTTAACTGTCAACTTGACACAGCCTACAGTCACCTGAGAAGGAAGTCTAAACTGAGGGATTGTCCAGATCAGATTGGCTGGTGGGCAAGCGTGTGTGGGATTACCTTGACTGATGAGTTAGGAGGGTCCACCATGGGTGGCACCATTCCCTGAACAGGTGGTCCTGGCCTGTAGAAGGAAGTAATGAGCTAGCAACTGAGACTGCAAGTATGGTTTCTGCTTCAAGTTCCTGCTCTCTCTTCCCTCAATGATGGACTGTGGCCTGTATGCTAAATAAACTCTGTCCACCCCTAAGTTTCTTTAGTCAGACTGTTTCATCATAGACACAGAAAGCACAAGAGAATACTCTGAAAGAATAGCTTTGCCCAGAGTCCAGCTCTCTACAGTTCCTGGCACATGATGCTGAATGCTTAGAGAAAGTTGTGAGTTTTATTAAACAAAAGTTGAGATCAATGGTTCTTTTAATATGTATATGCACATGGGCATGTGTACATGTGTTTGGAGGCCAGAGGTTGCTGTTGGGTGTGTTGCTCTACTGCTTGCCCATTTCATTTTTTAAGATAGGTCTCTTAGTAAATCTAGAGACCACCAATAGGCCAGACTCGCAGGACAGCAAGCCCCCTCAATCCACCTATCTTCCACCTCCATAGAACTGAAAATATCACCATATCAACATGCTCAGGTTTAGGTGGTGCCATGGATCCAAGCTCAGATTTCATGTTGGCACAGCAGGTGCTTACCATCTCTCCAGCCTCTTAACAGTTCTATTTTGTAGTTCTGCTGTACACCATAGACACCTGGAAACATCTAGGCACTATCCTTGTTTCTTTCATTTTCACAACTTTAGCAACTTCTAGAGGAGAGGAACACTACCGAACCTCATATCCTATCTAGATCCCTAAGAACAAAAGATTATCCAACCCAAAAGCTCAGCAGTGCTAGGGCTGAGAAACTGCTTTAAACGAGTAACCGTCAATCAAAGTGGATTTTGAGAGGAGACTCTGCTTTCACTTGACACTATAAGAAAACACCTATTTTCACAGCTATTAGTAAACAGCATTTCAGAAACCCTATAAAATTCCAGACTTGGCGTCGGTACTTACCAAAGCAGGCAATGTTCCCATCTAGTCCTATGTACTTGAGATCGTATTTGGCAGCTTCATTTTCAATGGGCTCATTCTCTGATTTGTCATCCATAGCAAATATGTCCTTTTGTCGGAATTCAGCATTGTCATCAAAGTTTATCTTGGCATCAAAGCAGACAACTGAATAAAGAGAAAAGAAGGCCAAAACTGAGTCTCGGGAGTCTATAACCTGAGTTCTTCCGTCCAGCAGGCACAGAAGAGAAGAAGGCAGGCATTCTAATTCTCTCACACAGTGATCAGGGAAGCCACGACTGCTTCCTTGACTTTTAAACGTTTAGGCTACAGAGACAATAGGAGAGGGCCCCTGTTCTGAGGGGACTTGCATTCTAGCAATGACAACAGTAATTCACACCTGTCAATGTCTACTCAGTAATACAACAACAAAGGTCACCAGCATCCATTTAAAGCTACAAGCTGACACACCTCTACCCTGAAGTCACAGTTATAATTGCATCTCTTATAGTTAGTTAGTTGGCAGGTGAGCATTGCCTTTCCCTTTTATACAAAAACAAAACACAGTAATGATACCACTTCTTCTTTGTCCTCTGTCCCCTGACATTCTATGTAAAATTTGTATTTTATCAGTACCCTCTTAGTACTCTCTCTTAGTACTTCTGGACTTAATGAAAGAGAATGTTGAGTTGCATACATACTATAGAATTTGATTCCTAATTGTCTACCTCTCAATATTAATTAGAATTGAAAATATTTAACGTATACAACATGATGTTTTGACATATACATGCATTTTAAAATGACAACTACAGGAAACAAATGTACCTATCTGTCCTTCACAGATGCGTTTCTTTCTTTCCTTTTAGCTTTTTTGGGTGAGACAGCTTGAAATCTGTTCTTTGAACCACTTCGAGCAGACATTACTAACTCTGCACCCTTGTTAAGATGGCCTCAATTCATCATGGGTTTCGGTTTCCTCACTTGTAAAGAACAGGGAAAGCAATCTCCAGTCTGCAGCCTTACTTGACCTGGGTGTATGTCTTTTATGACATAGCGGCTGTGTCAATGCTATGACACCAGGCATCTCCGGTACTACCATCTCCGCCCTCTGCCAGAGGCAGACCTCCATGTAGTACCTCCAAGCAGTGTGTGCACAGCAAAACCCACTTTCTGACAGGCCTGAGCCACAGAGCATCTTTGATTACAAGGACTGCAAACAGGGCATTTAGGGGATGGTTTTGGGAAAGAGGACAGAATCTGGGGAATCTGGACTCAGCATGTCTACTCCCTTGCAGCAGAAACTTGTGTTCTGTGTCACTGTGCCATGGTAGCATTCTCCAATTGCATCTGAGATATTAGCAAGCAGATGTCTTTGGTCAAACATTTAAGAGGCTGTGCCATTTCCTTGAGTTTTGTTGAGTACTTCACTTGTGAAATGGGAGCCATCATTTCCCAGTACTTCAGAGAAAAGCAATGACATGATCAGCTAATTCTACTTGATTCCTAAAAAAAAGAAAACTGATGTGTTATGGCACCCTGAACTCACAGGCACCAGGGAGATTTCTTGTAGGCTCTCTTGCACATGATGTAAGTACTTGGAGCAGGTCCATGCAGAACTCGTAGCTTTACATTCAAGAAGACTTGGAAGAAAAATGAGCAGGTAAAAATTGATATAAATGAATACTGACTGACAAGAGAAAATCTTACATGGAAGCTGACACCTGTTTAGGTCCCTAGTTTTGCCACAAATGTCCAGCCACTTCCCACACACGATAAATACATGAAGTGAATGAGTAATTACTTTCCACAATAGTGTAGCTGTAATGAAAGAATCCTGTAATTACCAAAGGAACTGGCCGGTGTTCTGTGGTCCCTGCAAAGGCACTTTCTCAGCAGTTAATGACCAGTATAATAATCAATAGAAAAGCAACTTCATTCTTGGCTTTCCACTGGGTTTATAAATACATTCTAATTAATTTATTAGTAATTTTAGCTCCTCCATTACTCACTGGCAAGATTACTTGTAAGTGACACCTTCAAAATGAATGGGCAAAGGCTATCAAATTGACTTTCTAAGTGAAGACTTGCAAATAAAAGAATTCTTGGTCAAGATCAATAAACCAGTAAATCAAAAATAGTTCCAAGCTAAACTTTGCCCCTTAATTCAAAGAATACAGTTGCAAGCTGCTCCAGAGAAAGGATAATTAATGGAGATGTATGCAAAGTTCAGAAGGCGGTCTCAACCAAATGCCCGCAAAGCCAGATTTTCAGAAAGTCTTGTGTTATGAGGCACATTCCAAGTGCAGAAAGGAGCTTGCTCTTCGATGACCAGCTTGAGAACCCAAAAGGGACCCCAGGGCTTGCAAAAGAGGACTGTGGGACCATAGGGTAGCACCCACAGTGGCCCTTGGCCAGTTGCTCCCTGTCTGGTAATAGATCAATGTGTGTAGATCCAAGAGCTTTGAGAAGCTAAAAATACTGCGCAACTGTGAAGTTAAGTAAGCACAGTTAGTTAAGAAGGAATACCTGAAGGCAGGCCTGGTGGGACACACTAAACTCAGTGCTTAGGCCGAGTTAGCAGGATTTCAAGTTCAAGGCCAGTGCGGCCTACCCATGTACAGCATAAAGGTCTCAGTGCCTCAGTCTCTCTCTTGTCTGTCTGTCTGTCTCACATACTGTGGTCTATTCAGTTAGTTCTATATGACTATGACAACATTCCTGATGTAAGTAACTTGAGAAAGGAAGGATATATTCTCCTGGTGAACTCAGGCCATCCTAGGGGTAAGGTGTAGTTGACCAGTTGGTTGTGCTGTGGGACTGTTCACACCAAGTTAGACCAGGAAGCAGGCAAGAAAACTGGTGTGCATATAACCTTATATAACCTTCAAATGTCCTACTGAACAATTCTGTCAGTTAGCTCTGTGTCCCCAGAATCAGAACCTTTAAAGAGCTGTATAATATAGGTGGTGACCCAGTGTTAAAAAATGTGTGTGTGTGTAGGGTTCAAATAGAAAAGATAACAGTTTTCAAACCCAATTCCTGGCACAGAGGTCCTAAAACCCTTGAAAACTTTCTAAGCAATGGAGCTACTGGGTGCATCTTCTGATTCTAATACTTGGCCTTTGGCTCTGTATCCTGATACAGAGCTCAGCACTTCTGGGAATTTCTTGAAAATAATTTAACATTTCCTTTGTATCTGACAACAGTAGAAAGTGTCTCCCAGAATGTAATGAGACATTGTAACAAATGACCAGAACTGAAGAGCAGGTTGTGAGAACACTGGAGTAAGCTGGCTGGTCAAAATGTCCAAAATAAGGCCGGGTGGTGGTGGCACACGCCTTTAATCCCAGCACTCGGGAGGCAGAGGCAGGCAGATCTCTGTGAGTTTGAGGCCAGCCTGGTCTACAAGAGCTAGTTCCAATCCACACATCTTCCAACACCTGATATTTGATAAAGAAGCAAAAAAATATCAAATGGAAAAAAGAAAGCATATTTAACAAGTGGTGCTGGCATAACTGGATGTCAACATGTAGACAAATGAAAGTAGACCCCTATCTATCACCATGTACAAAACTCAAGTCCAAATGGATCAAAGACCTCAACATAAAGCCAGCCACACTGAACCTTATAGAAGAGAAAGTGGGAAGTATGCTTGAACGCATTGGCACAGGGAACCACTTCCTAAATAGAACCCCAGCAGCACAGACACTGAGAGAAACAA
>PVIU01019552.1:0-12811 GCA_004026605.1 Ondatra zibethicus
CCCCTCCCTTTCCTTCCCTTCTGTTCCTTTCCTCCCCTCCCCTCCCCCTTCCCCTCCCTTCCCTTTCCTTCTCTCTTCTTGCTTCCTTTCACCTCCCATGCTTCCTTCCCTTCTCTACCCATCCCTTTTCTTCTTGGAGTGTCAGTACTATACAGCCGCTAGGAAAGCAGTCTATGTCTGCTTCATATCCCTGTGCCTGATTTTCTACCTTCCACAAAGCTGTGGCTTTGGTGCAGTATCACCCTAGGATAAAAATGAAATAAGTCTTGCTTAGAGTTTGGAGAACATATTAAACATTCAGCATCTTGCAAATCATGTAACTCCACATTTTGTATGATACCATTTGAACAGTTGAAGACTGGTTTTTTACTCCCTGTAGAATCTTCTCGCTTCTGGTTTATTTTTCTACTTCATTTTTCTCCTTGTGGAAAAGCATGAAGGCCACAAAGGGAAACTAACTGTGAGGTGAAACTTCATGTTTCCTCACTCACATAATACCCTAGAATTCTGCTGACAATGGCACACACCTTTTCAAACTTGACATTCGTACTGTGCTTGCTCTTCACTTGACCTCCCTTTCTCCACACTTGCCCTCAGATAGGGTAAAGTCAGGTGGCCTTGGGCACTTCTGGGATATCACTAGCAAAACCGATTTGAACGTGGATGCAGTTCAAATTCAATGAGATTATTTGTGTGCATTAAAGCCATTCTGCATGTAGTTAAGTGAGTCCAGCTACTGTAGTCCTGATTTTGATACTTGATATTGATATTTTATTGATATATATGTTGATAATATATATGTCAACAAATAAAAGAGGCTATGAATAGAGAGAGCACATGAGTTACATGGGAGAGTCTGGAGGGAGGAAAGGAAAGGAAGGAAATGATGTAATTATATTTTAATTTCCAAACCTAAAAAAAATTTCTTTGACAGTTTCACACATATACACACTGCACACTGCCACCTCTCATGCCTAATCCTCTGCCTTCAGCCTACCACCCTCTCCCTCAATCTCTTTCTCACGTTCATGTCTATCTGTTTTATTGTTTTGTAACCCACTTAGTCAGGGCTGTCTGTGTCACTGAGTTTGAAGTTGTCCATCAGAGCCTGCTAAGGCTCATCGGTGGTACACAATGGAAGACAACGATCTCACCTCTCCCAGAATCTATAGATGACCAATAAAGAAGGAGACCCTTTTAAACTCACCTCTGGTGACTGATTGCTGACAGCACCGGTCTTGTGCCAGCGTGATGCAGGTGACCACAGCAGTGAGTTAATGATCATACTGTGTTGAATAGAGAGAATGTGTTTTGCGGTCCTTCGCCGTATCTAATGGCTTTTACAAACTTCCTGTCCCCTTTTCCTGTGCTCCCTGAGGCTTAGGGAGGGTGGTGTAGATGTCTTGTTCAAGGCCGGGCCCTCAGTCTTCATTCATTCTCAGCACCTCGTGTAGTCGTGAGACTATGTTCCCTGTTGTTCACTGCAAATAGAGGTTTCCCTGAGAGAGAAACCTAAGACAGAGTAGATTTTGTCTATGGGCATAAACAAATATTTAAAAGGCAATGGTTTGATGCTAGGACAATTTAATTAAACAATGGTCGTAAGTTCCTCGCTTCTGATAACCTTGGCAGGCGTGGGATAACCTCCACAGGCACAGAATGTTAACCAAGCTTATACTTTTACTAGGCGTGTTTTCCTTCCTGAGAAGTGGGTCTTAGATCTATGGGCTGTCCCCACCACAATTGTGCCACTGCTTCACAAGAGGGCACATAATGCTCAGCAGACTGCGTTTGGGTTTGTAGGATTTATAGCAGGGTAAGGTCATAGATGTTGTTCCTTGGGTTCCTGGTGCTTCAGGAGCCACAAAGTCACCATCCAGCCACGGCTAAGTCCAAGACCCACACCACACACAACCAGTCCCGAAAATGGCACAGAAGCAGCATCAAGAATCCCTGGCCACAAAGATACAAATCTCTTAGGGAGTCAACCCCGAGTTCCTGAGGAATATGTGCTTTGCCAAGAAGCACAAGATAGACCTGAAGAAGACGCAAGGCAAACAATGTGAAGGCAATGAGCACATGTGCAGAGGCCATTAAGGCCCTTGTGAAGCCCGAGGTGGTTAGGGCCAGATACCAAAGGGCCCCAGCAGCAAGCTCAGCCCTCTTGCTTTCATTTCTAACTCCAAGCTTGGGAAGCAGATTAGAAGC
Source organism: Ondatra zibethicus (assembly GCA_004026605.1). NCBI lineage: Eukaryota > Metazoa > Chordata > Mammalia > Rodentia > Cricetidae > Ondatra > Ondatra zibethicus. The sequence goes on from PVIU01019552.1 coordinate 2,209, forward strand.
TATGTGGCCAAGGGCCATCGGCTCTGTCAACCAAAGCCCAGGGTTCAAACAGTAGTCTTATCACAGAATTTCAAGTTTGAAGAGTGTTAATGATGAGGCCTAGTGACAGAGGTTGATAATCACAGTTACTCATGAATCTGAGGCAGGAAAATCACAAGTTCAAGGCCAGCCTGGGTTACAGAGTGAGTCTGAGGCCAGCCAGGACCATTTAGTAAAACTCTATCTCAACATAAGTAAAAAGAGAGCCTGGATGTAGCTCAGTGGGAGAGGCCTTTGCCTACCATAGGCAAAAGCCCTGGTGAGGTGGTTTGAATGAGATTGGTCCCCATAGACTCATATATTTGAATGATAGTCACTAGGAATGGCACTATTATAAGGATTATTATAAGAAGATGTGGCCTTATTGGAGGAAGTGTGTCACTGGGGGTGGACTGTAAGGCCAAGCCCAGTATTTCTCTCTGTTCTTATTGCCTGCTTATCAGGATATATCCCTTAGCTACTTTTCCTGCACCATGTCTGGCTGCTGCTTGCTGCCATGCTCCCTACCATGATGATAATGAACTAAACCTCTGAGACCATAAGCAAACACCAATTAAATGCTTTCTTTTATAAGAGTTGCCATGGTCAAGGTCTCTCTTCACAGCAATGGAAACCCTAAGGAAGACACCTGGGTTCAGTGCAGTACAGAAAACAAGAGGGCAATGATTATAGTGTGGGGAGTGGTGTGATTTAGCTCTGTATCTTTCCTTAATTTGGGAAATATTTGTCAGATACCTGTTGTGTAATATTATCTTAAGATGTGTTACATTTGTTTATGCTGTGGAATGTTTGTTTAATATGCAAATATGTGTTGTATTCTTTTATGCTGCATTTGTTTAACTCTGTGAGGCTGTGTTACTTTGCCTGTCTTAAACACCTGACTGGTCTAATAAAGATCTGAATGGCTGATAGCTAGGCAGGAGAGAGAAATAGGCAGGGCTTCCAGGGAGAGAGAATAAATAAAAGGTAAGAACAAGAAAACAGAGGAGCAAGAAAAGGAAGAAGATCAAGGAGCAAGAAAAGGAGAAGGAGAGGAGGATGTCAGGGGCCAACCACCAAACTCTACAGAAAGCCACAGAGTAAGAAGGAAGCAAAGGTATATAGAATAAAGAAAGAAAAAGCTTAAAGGCAAAAGATAGACTGGATAATTTAAGTTAAGAAAAGCTGTCTAGAAACAAGCCAAGCTCAGGCTGAGCATTTATAATTAATATTAAGTCTCTGTGTGGGTTATTTGGGAACTGGCAGGTGGGAAAGAAAAGTCCACCTACAGACAGCGTCTCTGTTCAAGCTCCTGTGACAACCAGAGAGATGAGTGAGACCAAATTCTGGGCTAAAGTCCCAGTCAGTGAAGAAGTTACGGCAGGAGCAGAAGCTAGCAAGGGATCACATGAATAGTGAGCATCTCGCAAGGGCTCTGAGGAGCAATGTGTGTAGTGCATTATCATACAACACATTGTCCAAACTGGGACACTTCTAAGAGTTAAAGAACGATGCTCATAACTGTGCTGAGATAACAGGTATATCATGACAACTTGGGAGAAACCAAGATTTACGATTGACCTTGCTATGAAGAACTGTGAGAGGGAAAATCATGGTGGCCAGGAAACATTCATGTTAGATGTAGAAAGATACCAGTGGGGTATAAATAAAATCTGGAAAAGGTAAACGATCATAGCCATAAAATCAATACTTGTTTCAAATTTGTTAAGACTCTGGGGCTGGAAATGTTCATTGTTAATTGTCTTAGACACTTAAGGAAAAAGAGATGCTAATACAACCCTAGAGTCATATGTCAAATATATTTTTAGCTGTGGTCCAGAGTATTTTCTTAAGATGTAATGTTTTCTATCAAATGCCATTTGAAGACTATAGCACTATACTTTCCTTCCTGCATTTACCAGAGAATCTGCGACCTGATTAGTTGCTTAAAAGATTATTATTTCCCTGCATTCAACCCATATCTGCAAGGACAGGGCTGAGAGCAACCAATCAAAGCCCTGGGCTTAGAAATGGCCAGCTATCATGGGGGGAATAATCTGTGGACTATTTTAGATACTAAAATTCTGACAGCTTGCTCTTGTGACAAAGATGTTAACAAGGAAAGAAAATGGCACTAATTTAATCTATTCTTATGGTTCATTCTAAAATGAGGCTAGCATGACACCAAGTTATAATAATAAATACTATAGTAATTTCACAATTCTTCCTACACGCTGTTCACAGCCTTTCACATGCAAATCCGGCAGCCATTGCTTCATGACAGCGATTTTAAGTGCATTAAAGAATTCTGAATTTTCTCATACTTATCTCCTAATTATGTAGCAGGAACAGACACTGAATCGCACCATGTTCTGGCATTTCTCTGGCTTCTAGCATTCTCCAGGATGTGGTTCACTTCTGACAGAGTGGGAGCTGTGTTCAGCAATATACATTTCACCAGTGAACTATCACAAGGAGGGATAAAAAGCAAGTGAAGTTTCCCCCAAATTAAGTCATTGGAAGATACCCACCACACTTTTATTTTGTATTATACATTAGCATTCGTGGAAGATTTTTTACAAAACAGAGAATATTGAAAGATTTTTTTCTTTAGTTTTGAGAATAGACTTGAAACTCTCTCTCTTTCTCTGTCTCTCTCTATATGTGTGTGGTGTGGCAGGGATAGGACTTAAGACCATGGCTCTGGGGTAGCCCACTGTCTTCGGTGCTTTGGGGCAGGTATCTGGCGTCTGAGCTGCAGTGTGGGGTGTAAAGCTCTGCCTCTCTGTTGTATGAAGTTAAAAAATGAAGTAAACGTGCTACGGTGCTTCAGGAACTTCAACTCTGTTAGCCAAATTTTCATCTTTGTGACAGATACCCAAGAGAAACTGTGTAAAAGGAGACAGTGTTAATTCTGTCTCATGGTTTCAGAGTCTTAGTCCAAGGTCCTCGGGATCCTTTGCTTTGGGTCTAAGGTGAGACAGGGTATTACGATGTTTGGAGTGCATGGTCCAGGAGGCTCCTCATTTCAGAGTGACCTGAAAGGACAGTGGTAGGAAGATCCAGAGAGAGACACGTCTCCAGTGACCTGCTTCCTCCATGTAGTCTGCATTTCCTAACAGCGCATTCAGCTATGAAGTCATGGGTGGATCCGCTCATCTCTCAATGAGCCCCTTGGAAGACAGTTTATATCCAAACCACCACACAGACCAGTGGAAGCCTCTGCGTTTGTACACATCAGCAGCTCATACAGAACACCTAAGTTGAGCATGCTGGAAGAATATGGGGGTTTTAGTGTCTTTAAGATTCTCTAAGAGTGTGTAAATGCTGGGGGAAAAACACTTTCCTTTGACAGTCTAGACTATGATCAATGAATCAATGCATCAAAAAGTACATTTTCTGTCTTCTGTCTAAAAGTCGGTAACTGGGACAGCTTTCCCTTGGGTGAAGGGGTGAAGAAATGATGTCGGTTGCCTTACAGTTTTAATTGCCTCACATACTGAGTGAGCCAGCAGTGAGAAGTTGTTCACAAGTGAATTAACATGTCTACTTTGGGGGAAGCAACTTTATCCTGGGTCCTCCTAGCCCCCATGAATAGAAAATTGTGACTGAAGAGAGTTCCAGGTGACAGTCTTTCTTAATGATTTCTTTTGCCTCTTGTTTGCCAGGAGAGTGAAGACCCGGCTCTGGTATTGCCTGCTACTGCTCCACACGCTTGTTTCATTAATTAAAGACTGTAGGTGTACTGCAGCTTCTGAATCCAGCTTAATAACTCCAATTATGGAAGCAAACAATATGCTGTGTAAATTAGTGCACAACAGACTTGTCATAATTACCAGAATAGGGTAGACAATATTTTGTTGCTGTTGGGCTTTAAATGAGACATTTCAGGGCTGAAATGAATATTTTTTTATTTGAGAGCTAATGTATTGAATTGCTCTTTCAGAAACCTGCTTCCAAATGCTCTAAAATGCCAGGGAGGAGAAAAATAATAAATTCGGTGTCTTCTGATATAAAAACCACATTTTGTACTAGACTGCTGAGTGACACAATCGCTGTGATTCAGGAAGGTTGTTATTGCTGCATGAGAAAACTTTTTGTATTATTACTGTTTATTTTAATGCACGGATGCATTCTTCAGTAGACACATAATGAAAATGGTCTGGTATTAAATTGTTTACCTGCTGTTTTCAGAAAAGAGTTGTAAAAATTAGAAGTAGAAAATACTTTGTACGTCACCCCGCTCACCTGGGAAGGGCTGAGAAAGAGATTATGCCCCAAAGGAGCTTTTCTAGGGGAGCCGAAAATAGATCACACATTTCACGAACCTGGGTAGAGTGTAGGAGGCAAGACGAGATCATCTGGGTCAATTCAGGAGGAAAAGGTGCATTCTTAAAGATTTAGAGAAGGAAGGATACCAATGTATTGACAAATCTCTTGGCTGTAATCTTATATTGAAGGACTTAAGGCAAAACACATTTTCAAAATTCTCCAAACTGATTGTCTGACTTATCCCATCACATATCGTAGGGCTTTCCTGTTAATTATTCAATTACCTGGCTAAGTTCATAAGCCCTGGGAAGATGGCCTTGAACACTGAAGATAAAACACAGCACTAGATTGGATGGAATTTTGCCACCTCTCCCTCCCTTATGCGTTAGTTCACAGTGAGCCAGGAAGAAACAGATGCCATGTGAAACCTGGGTACCAGAAATGATACTAAGCAGATGAAATATGGGACCTAGGTGTGTCTGAAATATTACGCCAGACACCAAGGTTGGTGTGATCCCACATGGATAAAGCAGAAGGGGCAAAACTGGGAGGAATCTGTCCATCTCTTAGTTTGGGAGATACTTTGATTCTTTCCTCCATCTTTGGTTTTTCACCTATCATTGCCCTTCAACCCCCTTTCTGGACCCAAACTCTTCTCTGATTCTCTAGAACTTCAGTAATGTGGAAAGGAACTGACATTAGATGCTGAGCCATATGTGCACTGCTAAGTTAACTCTTCATCTGGCTTGTTAGATGAGGGAGTTGATTAGCAAGCTTTAGCAACCTAAGAATTCCAAGGGCATTATACTAACCATGGCGTAGTCTATAGATGGTGTGGCTCTCAGGGATCATAATTTCTGCCTGTTCTTCTCTGTGACTAGGTTCCCAATTCAAAGAAAATGTGAAAGAACAAATGTTCACTGTTCTAAAACCTTTGAGTATCAGATTATTTGTTATGTTAAGAACTTAAAGAGTAACTCATCTTATAATATAAAAACAAAATTTCCATTAAGATGATAACAAATTGCTAGTGAACTCAGACTGGTGAACCCTGGTAGTTGATACACATACCCAAGGTACTTTTTATGCACTTATGCCTCTGGGTAGCACTTCAGTCTTGAACACATTTTGTCTTTACTCCATGGGCATTTCCACATTTAGATGGCCACAGAACCCCTTTCCAAGCAGAATCTCGGTGGACCCTTGCTCTAAGGAGCAGAGACAGCAGGGAAATGTTGATAAGCTACTTCCTGTTGCTGGACATTGAGATTCAGTGCCTAGCAATTATGAATACCTCTTACCTGAGAACATCTCAACTCATTTCCTAGAATACATCTCTAAAAGTGAAATGGCTGGGTAAAACAACTTTGAAAAGATTTTTTAATGTAAAGTCTCAAATTATTCTTCAGAAATATTATACAACTTTTATTCCCCAGCCTTGCTGCTTTCCTCCATCCTGAACACTAGATATTATCATTTAAAATATTCATAAATATGAAAGGTGGGATACGTTGCATTTTATAATGCATTTCATCTTTAGTATAAATAGCATTTACACTTTTCTTTGGTGAATGGGTTATTTTTTGTCCATCATTATATTTGCATAACAGATAATGCGAATCTGAAATGCTTTTCAAGTTTTTGTACAATTTCACATGACATCTTAAGCACTTGAGTCTCGCCATTTAGTCCCGATGAGCGATCAACAGCAGCAACTGTAGCCTGTGTTGTTTTGGGGGGATCCTTGGGGTCTCCCTGAATCTAGGATTTTCATTTAATAACCTTATGGCCATCCCTCTGCTCATAGTGCTCCCATTAGAACTCTTTTAATTAAAAAATTAAACTTTGATACTTGAAAAATATTGTCTAGTAAGCATACTTTCCTGCATTATCTTCTTGCCTCCTCTTCCTGCATTGCTCCCGGTTGCCCTGTAGGCAGTTTTGCTTCTACTTTCAAGTAAGGTATAATTAAAAACATTTTCATATTACTGTTTGTATTTCCTCTTTTGATCCTGCTCTTCATTTCATTAGCTCTTTTTTCGAGGTGTTTGATTTTTTTAATTATTTTCCTTTTACTGAAAATAGATTCTTTTCTCATAGAATATATCTTGATTACAGCTGCCCCTCCCTCCACTCCACCTCTCCTCCCTTCCATATCCACTCCCTTTCCGTCTTTCATTAGAGAAGAACAGGCTTCTAAGAGGTAACAACCAAACAAGACAAAACAAAATACAATAAGATAAGGCAATACCCATCACATCACATCAAGGCTGGACAAGGCATCCTGACAGAAGGAAAAGAGCCCCAAAACAGGCACTAGAGTCAGAGACCCACTTCTTCACACACTTAGGAGTCCCGTAAAATCACTGAGCTGAAAGCTATAATATCTATGCAGAGAGCCGGGTGCAGACCTGTGTCGGCCCTGTGTTTGCTGCTTCAGTTTCTGTAAGTTCATATGTGCCTTGCTTAGTTGATTCAGAGGGTATTTTTCTCCTGGTGTCCTCCATTCCCTCTGGCTTTTACATTCTTTTTTAAATTAAATTTTAAAAATTTATTTTACATACAAAGCACAGTTTCTCCTCCCTCCATTTCTCCTATTCCTTTCCTCACCTCCCTTCTCTCCCCACCCTGTCCACTCCTCCACTATCTCCATTCATAAAGTGTAAAGCCTCTCATGGGAGACAACAAAGCATCATATCAAGTTGAGGCAGGACCAAACTCCTCCCCCTCGCATCAAGGCTGAGCAAGTAGCAATAGTAGAGAGGGTGCCTGAACTGGCCTTCTCCTGTAATCAGATTGGTGACTACCCCAACTGTCATCATAGAATCTCCAGCCAGTAAATGACAGAAGCAGATGCAGAGAGCCACAGTCAAGCACTGGACCGAGCTCCAGGAGTGCAGTTGAAGAGAGGGAGGAGGGATTATAGGAACAAGGAGGGGTGGCATCAGACCATGATGGAGAAAACGCACATATATAACATATAAAACGCTCATGGGAGCTCACAGACTCTAGGCTTTCACAATCTTTTTGCCTCATTTTTCACAGGGTTCGCTGAGCTCGGAAGGGAGGCATTCCATGGAGAGCTGTGTGCTCCGAGGACTATCCCCAGGTAGTGTCTAGCCATGGGTCTCTGCGTGTGTTCTCATCTGTTGCAGGAGGAAGCTTCTCTGATGATGATTAAATAAGGCACTGACCAACGACTATAGCAAAATGTAATTAGGAGTCATTTTACTGATGTCTTTCAGACCAGTAGTGTTTGGTCTTCTCCTCTGTCTCTGGTTTTTGGTTGTCCATGCAGTGTCGGATTTGAGTTACATCTCATGGAATGCGCCTTACCACTCAAATAGACATTGTCCGACTACTCCCACAAGTTCTGCGCCACAGTTGCTCTAGTATATCTTGCAGGGAGGATAGGCTGGGGTGTTTATGTTTCTCCTTTGGTGGCCTGCAGAATAGCTGCCCACACCAAAGACACTAAAGCATAGGAATGAAGGCTCTATGTAGGCATCAGCTCAACTTCTCCAGGTCCAGTGAGTTGTTTTAGGCAATTGGGCCTAACTGTCAGTTTGTAGAGAGCAATCCATTGTCTTAGCAATAGCTTGGATTATTGGGGGACAAATATGTTACAGACTCTGAGACCACCGATGCCAATCAGCCCAGACTACTATACCCAATGTCATAGAGTTTCTATTGTTGCAATGAAATGCTGCGACCAAAAGTAAGCTGGAAACCATTTATTTGGCTTATATATCCACATCTTAGCCCATTATTAAAGGAAACCAGGGTGGGATTCAAACAGGGCTGGAACCTGCAGGCAGAAGCTCATACACAGTCCAAGGAGGGGAGCTTTTCTTAATTTTTTTTTCATTTTACACACCAACCCCAGTTCCCACTTCCTCCCCTCCTCCTGCTCTCCCAACCTTCCCCCCACCCTATCCCCTAAGCACTCCTCAGAGAGGATAAGGCTCCCATAAGGAGGCAACAAAGTCTAGCACATCACTTTGAGGCAGGACCAAGGCCCTTCCCCTGTCTCCAGGCTGAGCAAGTTATCCCTCCATAGAGAATGGGCTCCAAAAATTCAGTTTATGTACTAGGGATAAATACTGGTCCCAAAGACTGCCCAAGCCACACACTTGTCACCCACATTCAGAAGGTCTAGTTTGGTCTTATTCAGGTTCCCCTGCTGTCAGTCTGGAGTTAGTGAGGTCCCACTAGCTTGGGTCAGCTGTTTCTGTGAGTGTCCCCATGATGGTCTTGACCCCTTTGATCATATGATCACTCCTCCTTCTGTTCAACTCTGGGAGCTCAGTCCAGTACTTAGCTGTGGATCTCTGCATTTGCTTCCATTAGTTAATGGGTGTAGGTTCTATGATGACAATTAAGGTAGTCAACAATCTGATTACAGGGGAAGGCCAGTTCAGGTTCCTCTCCACTATTGCTTAGGGTCTTATCTGGGGTTGTTCTTGTGGATTCCTTGGAGTTTCTCTAGTATCAGGATTCCCACTAACCCCATAATGGCTCCCTCAACCAAGATATCTCTTTCCTTGCTCTCCCTCTCTGTCCTTCCCCCATCTTGACCATCCTGTTCCCTCATATTCTCCTCTCTCCTTCCCTTCTCTCCCCCTTCCCTTCTTCCCTCCCTTCTCACTCCCACATGCTCCCAATTTACTCAAGAGATCTTGTCTATTGCCCCTTTCCAGGGGGATCTATGTATGTCTTCCTTAGTGTTCTCCTTGTTGCTTATCTTCTCTGGGGCCATGAACTATAGGCTGGTTATCTCTTGTTTTACATCTAATATCCACTTATGAGTGAATGCATACCATGTTTGTGTTTCTGGGTCTGGGTTATCTCACCCAGGATGTTTTTTCTTCTAGTTCCATCCACTTGCATACAGATTTCAAGATGCCATTGTCATTTACCACAGAGTAGTAGTCCACTGTGTAAATGTACCACATTTTCTCTATCCATTCTTTGGTTGAGGGGCATCTAGGTTGTTTTCAGGTTCTGGCTATTACAAATAGGCTGTTATGAACATAGTTGAGCAAATGTCCTTGTGGTATGAGTGTGCATCCTTTGGGTATATGTCCAAAAGTGGTGTTGCTGGGTCTTGAGGTAGATTGATTCCCAATTTTCTGAGAAACTGCCACACTGATTTCCAAAATGGCTGTGCAAGATGGTGCTTGTGTCAGCAATGGAGGAGTGTTCACTTTACTCCACATCCTCTCTAGCATAAGCTATCATCGGTGTTTTTGATGTTACCCATTCTGACAGGTGTAAGATGGAATCTCAGAATTGTTTTGATTTGCATTTTCCTGATGGCTAACGATATTGAGCAATTCTATAAGTGTCTTCCAGCCATTTTAGATTTTTCTGTTGAGAATTCTCTGTTTAGATCTGACCACATTTTTTGATTGGATTATTTGGTACTTTGATGTCTAGTTTTTGAGTTCTTTATATATTTCTCTGGATTTTCTCAGTGTCTGTTGTTATGACCTTCTTTTCATTTCTGATTTTGTTAATTTGAATATTCTCTCTGCCTTTTGATTTTAATAGTTTGGATAAGGGTTTCTCTATCTTGTTGATTTTCTCAAAGAACCAACTCTTTGTTTCATTAACTCTTTGTATTGTTCTCTTTGTTTCTTCTTTACTAATTTCAGTCCTCAATTTGATTATTTCCTGTCATCTACTCCTCCTGGGTTAGTTAGCTTCTTTTTGTTCTAGAGCTTTCAGGTGTGCTGTTGCTAGTGTGATATTTCTCCACATTCTTTATGTAGGCACTGGCTAGCTTAGACCCAAAATAATCACACAGAAACTGTGTTAATTAAATCACTGCTTGGCCCATTAGCTCTAGCTTCTTATTGGTTAACTCTTAGATATTAATTTAACCCATTTATATTCATCTGTGTATCACCACATGACTGTGGCTTACCAGGTAAAGTTCCCAGTATCTGTCTCCTGTGGCTCCATGGCTTCTCTCTGACTCCATCCTTCTTTCTCCCAGCATTTAGCCTAGTTTTCCCTTCCTACATAAGTTCTGCCTTGTTATTGGTCCAAAGCAGTTTCTTTATTCATTAATGGTAATCATGACACATAGAGGGGACTCCCACATCATGTCCCTTTTTCTGTTTAAATAAAAAGGAAGGTTTTAACTTTAACATAATAAAATTACATATAACAAAACAGATATCAAACAAGAATTACATTTACAATATTTATATCTACTTTACCTTTTATCATAACTAAGGAAAACTATAAATTCTTCAACTCCATCAAAGACTCCAGAAGGATATAATATTACCTAAGTAAGCAGGAA
>PVIU01019552.1:12911-36220 GCA_004026605.1 Ondatra zibethicus
AAGTTCTTCTGTACCATTGGGGCATTCATCTTCAGCCTTCAGGCCCATAGTATCCAGCAGACTTTTCCACAAATCAGGAAATTTCAAAGACAGTTCAGCCTATATTGGCAGTTTGTCAGTCACTTTCTTTTGTGTCCTGCAGAATGTCTGGCAGATTCTTTCATGTAGCAGGAACCTTGAAGGATCATCTCACCTTTAGACAAGTTCAGGAGTCATTTCTCTGTGGGTACTGCATGTACAGTTAAGTAGTCCAGGCAAGAGCAGTTTCTTGCCCAAATGGCTAGCAAACTCCATAAGGAGCCTCTTGGATGCCCATCTTCCTCTTGAAGTAACTGGTGCTGCCAGGAGCAGATGTGTCTCTGTCTTGAAAAGTCCTAACTTCTTAAAACATTTTAAATGCCATATTCTTAGTTTTTGAAAGATTTGAGGAATGGCTATCCATCTGAAATACATCTCTGTCCATCTAGAAAATCTAACTAACATGACTACAAGCTTGGTGATTATCTATTAACCTATTTTTCTTAATTATACATTATATTTTTAAATGAACTGTACAGTTACAATACTTTAATCAAGAGCAAAAATATACATATAACAAAATTGACCTTAAATTTGTATCAATAACCCAAGATTGATACCAATGCAAAGTATCCATCTCTATAGCATATCCCCTTTAAATATAAACAAACATTTATAGACAATATTTGGGAATATGGGTGTAGTTATGTAGTTCCTGCTGTTTATTGGGCAACGTAATTTTTTTGAGGGGGTGTTCAAGGTGACCTTTCGAGAGGGCTTGGTCCATCAAACCACACTAGTCTGTAAGGATTTCACAGGTTCTCATCATCTGTGGAAACATAAGAAAAACCTCTTTTCCAAAGCAACATAATCCTTAGATCCATATTTTGAAATCAAGATACTTTTCAAGTGTAAATGTTGGTTTAGCTTAGCAATCCCCAGAATCAATCGCCTCTCTGCATTCAAAAAATTCAAAGAAAACACAATAATATACATAATCCAGACTCTCTGTGAATTTTCCATCTTTATGTGGTTTATTTTTCTTTACTCCTTTAATCTATGACTGTCTGGACTCTGTCTCTTTAGAGACTTTATTTTGAAAAAAACATTTACTTCTTTTTATAGCTCTCTATACTCTTTTTCTTTTCTCTCCCAAGACTATGTACATTTACCCAACACTGTGACCCATTTAGAGGTCTTTTATGTCTGAATCTCTCCTATGGTGAATCTGTAAATCTTTACTGTCCAGGAGCACTTCTTAAAATGCTAAGCGCTTCTTTAAAACTTAAACGTCAACATTACTATGGTTTATAAGGTACTTCCTGGTTGCTCTGCACATTCCAGCATGGCAGTGCTGTTTGCTGCCTCTGAGAGCCATGCTCACAGCCCCATTTTTAGGCACACAGCCAGTCTACATTGCCATTAAGCAAGTTGTAGAACTCTGATCACAAACCCCATTTAAATTCTCCATATCCAGACCTCTGAAAAGAGCCAGAGCCATTTGTGCTGGCAAACCAGGAAGCTGCCATTTCTTTAAAAAGAAGCTGCACAGTTTTTACTGCATCACACAGCACCTTGCTCACTGCAAGCCCATCAAGGAAAAAATGTGGCTACCAAGAAACTGTGCAAAACTGTATTCTTTAGTGTCTAGAATTCCTTTTTAAGCTTTCTCAGGTTTTAAGTAGATTTTAGTTGACCCCATGTTTGGTGCCAATCTGTTGGAGAAGGGCTGCTTGTTGGTTCCCGGCCACCCGGCTAGCTTAGACCCAAAATAATCACTCAGAAAATGTATTAATTAAATCACTGCTTGACCCATTAGCTCTAGAGTCTTATTGGCTAACTCTTAGGTATTGACTTAACCTGTTTCTATTAATCTGTATATTACCATGTGGCTGTGGCTTACCAGGTAAATTTCTCAGTGTCTGTCTCTGACAGCTCCATGGTTTCTCTCTGACTCCACCCTTCTTTCTTCTAGCATTCAGCCTAGCTTTCCCTGCCTACCTAAGTTCTGCCTTGCTATAGGTTCAAAACAGTTTATTTATTAATGGTAATCACAGCACACAGAGGGACCTACCATATCATAGAATCACCTCAGTTTGTGTGTTCTTTATTGCCTCTATTTCAATTTTCAAGTCTTGAACTGTTCCCTTTAGCTATCTGACTGTTTTTTTCTTGGTTTTCTTGGCTCTCTTTAAGGGATTTATTTATTGCTTCCAATTTTTTGTTTGTTTTTTTCCTCCATTTCTTTAAGGGAATTTTTCATTTCTTCATTAAGGGCCTATATCATCTTCAGAAAGTTATTTTTAAGGTCGTTTTCTTCTGCTTCATTTGTGCTGGGCTGTTCATGTCTTGCTGATGTAATACCACTAACTTCTCATGGTTCCATAGTGCTTTTTGTGTTGTTGAACGTATTCTTACACTGCTGTCTACCCATATTTTCCTCCAATCAGTGCAGGTGGAACCTGAACCTTTGGGAATCCCTCTTCTTCCAGTCTGTACAGGTGTGGCCTGTAGTTCACATGGCCACTCTTCCTCCAGGTGCAGATAGAGCCTGTGGCTTTGTTGGTCACTGGTGGCATCCCTCCAGATACAGGTGGGGCTAATGGGTCTGGTGGTTGTTATCCATCCAGGTGCAGTTGGAGTCAGCTAGGCTGGTGGTGGATTGTTTGCAGGAGAAGGTGCTGTTGCCTAGTCATGCTGTGGGTGGGGGAGGTACAGGGCCTTGGGCCTAGAGAACAGGGCTCTCCAGCTGGGTTATCAGCCATTTCCCTGTCTCTCCTGGTGCAGGTGGGGCTGGTAGGGCTGGTAGGGCTGGTGGCCATTGTCCCTTCAGGTGCAGTTGGGGTTAGTGGGGCTGGGGGTCACTGGTATGGAGGCTGGGAGGTGGTTGGTGGGAAAGGGTGCTGTGGCCTGGTTGCTGGGAGTGCTGTGGGCAGGGAAGAGGTGCGGGCTAGGACTTAGAGAGCAGGGCTCTCCAGCTAGTTTCTCAGACACTCACCTGTAGCTCCAGGTGTAGTTGTGGCCAGTGGGTCTGGTGGTTGCTGGTGCATAGGTGGGGAAATAGTTGGTGGGAGAGGGTGTTGCTGCCTGATCCCTGGGGGGGGGGGGATACTTTTCACGGACTTGCTCCCATTGGCTTGGCTCTATAAGCTTGCTTTCTTATAGAACCCAGGACCACTAGCTCCCAGGTCTCTGGGGCTTTGCTAGGTGGGGGTGGGATGTGGGATGTTCCTCCAGGACTAGGGCCTTGAGAGTTGCATACTTTATTCTTCCTTGTAGCTCTTTGGATAACTTTATTTTTCTCTTTATTATGAAGAATTCCTCCAAGTATTCTTAGCTTAGCTTAAGTGGTCATAGATTCCTTTAACCTGCTTTTTTTTTTTAATTACAGAACATTTTTCTTCCTCCAAATATGACAGAGTTTTGCTTAATATGTAGCCTGTGTTGGCATCTGTACTCTTTCAAAATTCAAAATATAAGCTCTTGTGTTTAAAAATATTTTTTAAAATTATATTATATAGAAGGTATGTGCTTGTGAGTATAGAAGAAGACGGTGTCGGATCCCCTTGAACTGGAGTTACAGGTGTTTGTGAGCTTGTGTGTGCAAGAAAAGCACACACTTTTAACCTCCGAGCCATCTCTCCAGCCACCCTGCTACAGTTTTTAAAGTTTCTAATGAGAAATATGCTGTTAATTCTGATGGGTTTGCCTTTACATGTGACTTGATGTTTCTCTACTGTCACTTTCAGTAGACTTTCTTTGTTCTGTATACTTAGTGTTTTAAATGTAATATGATATGAAGTGTTTTTTTTTTGTCCCATCTATGAGGATTTTGTACCCATACAGACAACTCTTTTCCAAGATTTGGGAAATTTTCTGCTCAGATTTTATTGAAAGTGTCAGAATGGAATTTTTGTCTTTCTTTTCTGCTCATGATTTATAGATTTGGTCTTTTCATAGTTTCCTAAAGATTGCAAACATTTCATTTAGACTTAATTTATTTTTGTCGTTGAATGAATACTCTAATTCCTCTACCTTGTCTTCACTGAGTTCTTTGAGTTACTGGATATTTTATTTATATCATTGTAGACTTTTTTCCTCCAGCATTTTTATCTCTTTGTTCAGTTCTATTTTTATATCTTGTATTGACTTCCTCATTTTGTTCATTTATTTGTTTGTTTAAATGTTCAGGGGTTTTTATCCTCTTTGATTTCTTTAAACATATTCACATCTTTTAATTCTTTGTGTGCAATTTCCTCTAAGCCACTCTTAGTGGGAATAATGACTGTATGATTGACAGTTTTTTGAAGGAGACATGAGTGGGTGAGATGGGTCAGAGCACAAGGTCACCTGGTGACCTTGGTTCAGTCTCTGGAACACACATGGTAGAAAGAAGGAACTGACTCCTAAGCATTGTCCTTTGACATCTACACATATGCCCTAGCATGTGCCCATCCATGCACCTATGTGCATCCATTCACTAAAATAAAATGTGGTAAGAAATGTAATTACAGCCAGATATGATAGTGTATAGCATTAATACCAGCACTTGGGATACAGAGGCAGGTGGATTTCTGTGATTCCAAGGTCCCCAGGGTTTACATTGCAAGATCCTGTCTTAAAATTGAAATTAATTAGGGGACACATGGTATTGATTTTCATGTTATTTGTTTTGTTACTTGGACTTGTTTTTTTGGGGGAGGGATTTGTACATTTGGAGTTAGGTCATTGGTTGGGGTGCGCTTTTTTGTCACCTTTTTTCATTCCATAAAAGTATGAGTAATGTTGAGGAGTGAGTAGGGCGTAGTGGAGTTGAGATGTCATTTTCTTCTCTTAGGCTTGGATTCAGGACACCAAGCTGTATCTCTAGGACTCTGTCGAGAGTATAAACATCTCGTCTTCAAAACCAATGACTATTTAGGGGTAGACCTACTGTGAAAATAGAATAATAGTCAAGTAAAAACTATTTTCCTTGAAGTACCAATCACTTCAGGGATTAAACAGACATGGATACTACTGTCTGTACCATTATATTAGTTTCCAAGGGAATAACTGAAAAGGAGGAAAAAGTAAAGCTAGTGACTAATTTTGAGTTGCAAAGGTGAAATTACAAGGGGAATATAAGCCGGGAAGTAGTGGTGCATGCCTTTAAACCCAGTACTCAGGAGGCAAAAACAGGTGGATCTTCGTGAGTTCCAGGACAGGTTCCAAAGCTACAGAGAAACACTCAAAACAAACAAACAAACAAAAAAGAGAGGAATGCAAATAGAAATAAATTAAAGATCAATTTTAGAGGAAAAATAAAAAAGTCAGGAGGGGTGGGAAGAAATATAAGACAAGAACAGACTGGGGATGAGTTGCCCTCCTAAGTTGACATTGAGTGTTAAATAAAGGAGAAATAGATGTAGGGAGAGAGAAGTAGGTGGTGACATAAGGTATGAAAACTTCCTGGGCTCAATTGTCAGATTCTGTCTCAGAATTCCCTTCTCAGCTCCCAGAAACCTGTCCTTGGTGGGTGTTCCTCTGCATTAGGCCTCCTGTTTTCCCTCTGGCCTTCCTCTGGATGATAATGTTACAGATTCTGGTCCAGCTCAGGAGACATGCCTCACAGGTAGAGTGTTGGATGCCACTTGCACCTCTGTGTGTTCCTTCAGGGTTCTGGCTGTCGATGCTGTTCTGAGCCTGTGCAGCATCTCCGTGTGTTCCTTCAGGGTTCTGGCTGTCGATGCTGTTCTGAGCCTGTGCAGCATCTCTCACTGTTCCCAGCGTAGACTTTGTTTCTCACCAGTTTTCATCTAACTGCATGTGCACGGAGCTGATTCACTTTGCTTTCCATGGTCTAGCAGTGCTGTGATAGCAGGTTAGAGACACGCTTTGAGTTTCCTGGGAAGGTAGTTCATGGAGGACCTTAGGCTGTTGGGCCACCAACACAGCAGTGTACCTTTTTTCTTCCTTTCTTTTTTTTTAAACTTTGAAATAGTATCTCACTTCAAGTTTAAATGTAAATGCCTGCATATGGCCAAGGGATGTTTTGGCCAGCATAGATCTAGATGACTATCAGGGATGAATCATTTTCTTTAATGTTGGCATTATTTCAGTATTCTCTTAGCTTTTGAGAGAGTAATTTTTTGTTTTTATGACTTAAAATATTCTCTATTAAAGCATGGACACAGGAGACCACTTCCTAAATATAATCCCAGTAGCACAGACACTAAGAGCAACAATAAATAAATGGGAGCTTTTGAAACTGAGAAGCTTCTGTAAAGCAAAGGACACAGTCAATAAGACAAAAAGGCAGCCTACTGAATGGGAAAAGATCTTCACCAACCCCACATCAGACAAAGGACTGAGCTCCAAAATATATAAAGAACTCAAAAAATTAGACCGTAAAATTCTAAATAACCCATTTTAAAAATGGTGTATTGAACTAAACAAAGAATTCTCAACAGAAGAATTTCAAATGGTCAAAGGATAGTTAAGAAAATGTTCAACTTCCTTAGCTATCAGGGAAATGCAAGTCAAAACAACTCTGAGATCCCATCTTACACCTGTCAGAATGGCTAAGATCAAAAACACCAATGATAGCTTATGCTGGAGAGGATGTGGAGTAAAGGGAACACTCATCCATTGCTGGTGGGAGTGCAAACTTGTACAACCACTTTGGAAATCAGTATGGTGCTTTCTCAGAAAACTAGGAATCAACCTACCTCAGGATCCAGCAATACCACTCTTGGGCATATACCCAAGATATGCTCAATCATACTACAAAAGCATTTTTTTCAACTATGTTCATAGCAGCATTATTTGTAATAGCCAAAACCTGGAAACAACCTAGATGCCCCTCAATGGAACAATGGATAAAGAAAGTGTGGCATATTTACACATTAGAGTACTACTCAGTGGTAAGAACCAATGGCACCTTGAATTTTGCATGCAAATGGATGGAATTAGAAAACACTATCCTATGTGAGGTAACCCAGACCCAAAAAATGAATATGGTATGTACTCACTCATAAGTGGATACTAGCTATAAACAAAGGACATTGAGCCTATAGTTCATGATCCTAGAGAAGGAACCCAAAGAAAAACATATATAGACCCACCTGGAAACAGGCAAGGTTGCCTAACAAAATTGGGAGCATGGGAGTGGGGATTAGAAGGAAGGGGAGAAGGTAAGGGTTGAAGAGAACTTGGGGGAATGGGATAGTCGAGATGGAGGAAGGACAAATATGAGAGCAAGGAAAGAGATATCTT
Organism: Ondatra zibethicus; assembly: GCA_004026605.1. NCBI lineage: Eukaryota > Metazoa > Chordata > Mammalia > Rodentia > Cricetidae > Ondatra > Ondatra zibethicus. The sequence goes on from PVIU01019552.1 coordinate 20,184, forward strand.
GATTGAAGGAGCCATTATGGGGTTAGCAAGAAACCTGGCTCTAGAAAAATTCCCAGGAATCCAGAAGGATGACCCCAGCTAAGACCTTAAACAATAGAGGAGAGGGTGTCTGAACTGGCCTTGCCCTGTAGTCAGACTGATGATTATCTTAAATATCACCATAGAACCTTCATCTAACAACAGATGGAAACAGAGGCAGAGACCCACATTGGAGCACTGGACTGAACTCCCAAGGTCCAGTTGAAGAGTAGAAGGAATGAGAATAGGAGCAAAGAGGTCGAGACCATGAAGGGCTCATCCACTGTAACAGTTTACCTGGGCTAATGGGAGCTCATTAACTCCAGCTGGGAAGGAACAAGCATAGGACCAAACTAGTCCCTCTGAATGTGGTTGACAGTTGCATGGCTGGGGCAGACAGAGGGGCCACTGGCAGTGGCACTGGGATTTATCTCTACTGCATGTACTGGCTTTTTGGGATCCTCTTCTGTTTGGATGTATACCTTGCTCAGTCTAGATGTAGTAGGGAGGGCCTTGAACTATCCACAAAGCAAAGTGCCTTACCCTCTCTGAGGATGAGAGGGGGGTGGGGTGGGAGGGTGTGTACAGGGAATGGGAGAAGGGAAAGGAGTGGGAATTTGGATTGATATTTTTTTAATCTAACAAAAAATAAATAAATAATAATAAAGTATGTGTTGCTCTTGGGATGGTTTCATTCAGGTCTGTAGTTTGCTGCATGCTGGAAATAGAACTTGGAACAGAGGAAGTGATACATAAGCAAGTACTCAAGTACTTGAATGTTGGGAGGAAGCACTCTGTGCAAAATGTGCTTCTGGTAAAGAATAGGAGATAGGGTCTGGATTGTCGAGAACGGTCAAGGCAATGTAGCAAGGGTAACTAACTACTGAAAAGTACAGATAGAGACAATAAAAAAACACTGGCTGAGAAGCAGGCTAGAAATAGATCCTGCCTGAGTTTTATAGATCGTAATGAGCAGTCTGGGTTTACTGTAATTTTGTTCAAAAACCCTTAGGAACATTTTGAATGAAAGGTGAATGTGATGTGATTTATGTATTTTGAAGATCACTAGGATTGTTCTATGGAATATTGCTTAGTAAGGAGGATATCACTTGGGTTTGGGAGTGGTCTAGGCAGAAGATGATGAAGATGGCAGGGTGGTTTATTTGCTAACTCAAGCAGACAAGAAGCCCAGACTCTCAAAGCACATTGTCATTTCAATAAGCCTTTTATTGTCAACATTGTCCATACCACCAGACCCTCCTCTCTACACCTGCCGTAAGACAAGCCACTTGGAAGATATATTCCTGTAATGGTGCTTTTTAATGCTGCAATTTTACTTCGGCAAACTCTGCTTCCATTAATTATTTTCAACAGTATATTTTAGTAAGTTCCACAGTCTTTCTGTTTAAGGTAATTTCTCATCTAGCTCCACAAATTACTTGGAATATATTATTGAATTAAATAGAGTATCTAGGTAGAAAGGCTGTTTATGGGTAGGGCATCGTTTAGTGCACATAAGTGCCATTATTCATCATTATGCTCATTATAGTACAAAGGATTTATCTGCTTTTGACATCTTGCCCTTTAAAGTGACCCAATTTGGCTGCATGTGGAGGGTTAAGAGGAAGCACTGCCCATTTCTCTAATGACAGAGCTATAGACGCTAATGCACCATAAGCCATTCTAGACAACTAAGGGCAACCGAGTCGTACTTTTAAAGACTTTTAGAGGAAAATCTGAAAACATATCAAGAAGGAAAAGATAGAAGTTTACTTTATAATGAAAGACCTCTTACTTCCTATTATTACCATCATGGATGGGCCAAAAGGGAAGCATGTTTTAATATGAATAGAATTTACAGTTGTGTGTGTGTATTCATGGGTAATTTCCCCAGGAGTTTCTGAGCAATGGAAGGCACATGCTATGAGAGATCAGAAGTTGAAGCATGAATTCAAGTTCTGGTTTAGTCATTTGTTTTGTAACCTCTTCTTAAAATTGTAATTGCTAATGCATATTAATTGTACACATTAAAGCAGCTATTATGCTACACTCATCATGATGGATCATACCTATCTGACATAAATATTGAACAGTTCTATAGCTTCTCTTCCCTTAAAAGGAAAGCCAGTTCCTAGAAGAGGAGTGTTATATTCATAGATGTGACAGTATTTGACAGTTGTGATGTTCACTGTACAACTTGGTCACTAAAAACATCATTATCAACATTTTCTGTCTGCTGCTTACTATGTTCCATCAGCTTATCTGGCTCAAGGCTGGGCCAAACTCAAGGCTTTGTACACGCAGGCACATACATACTCTACAACTGAGCCCTACTCCCATCCTTTAACGGCTTCATGATTGAGTTGTTTGAAGGAGAATGACTTCTGTGGGCTCATATATTTGAGTACTTGTTCCAATTTGGTGGAACTATCTGGGACAGATTAGGAGGTACTGCCTTGTTTGAAGAATCCTGGGGGTTTCAAAAGACACTTGTGATTCCCACTGCTTTCCTATGTATCATGGTTGTAGATCAAGATAGGAGTTCCCAACTGTCACTTTATTCTGCGATGATGGACTCTAACCTTGTGAAACCATAAACCAACTTAAACGCTTTCTTTTATAAGTTTCCTTAGTTATGATGTTTTATCAAGAGTATAGAAAAGTAACTAATATGGTGATGTAGATAGTGCTGAAGATAAACATTGAGATTCACAACCTTGATATTTGCTGTATTTAAAAATAATTTAACAGTTATTGTTTATCTTTGTGTGCATAGTGTGGGGGCATGCACATGTCACAGGGTCTGTATAGATGTCAGAGGGCAACTTTGGGAGTTGGTCCTTGCTTAACTTTTGTGTGGGTTCTGGGGATTGAACTCATTGTCTGTCTTATGTAGCAAGTGCTTATCTAGCCTCTGAGCTAATCTTGCTTGTGCGATATGGAATGCAGGATGGCTTCAAACTTGTGTGATCCTCCTGCCTCCACCTCTTCAGCATATCCTATCAGAGTGAGCCAGTCCAAACCCAATACAAAACTATATACAACAGGAACAGATATCAAGTATAAAATTACAACCATCATAAACAATATTAAGCAAAGAACACATGGTAAATGTTTTAATACACATTCTATTCCAAAGAGTCTAAGTCTTGCATCAGAAATAGGCTTGGCTAAATCATAAGAGGAAAGTAACTACGACTATCTAATCTTCAACCCCATTGAAGGCCTGAGAAGGGAGATAATATTACTTGAGTCAAACAGTATATGATGGAGACAATTGGCTACCTGAGTAATCACCCAAAGTTTCATTTGCAATGTTGAAGCAACCAAATTTGGCTAAGGCCTAGTGTAACTGACAGACCATTATCAGAGGCAGGAAAATTTTCAGAACCCTCTTACGCTGACCTGGCAAGGTTTGGCAGTCCTTTTCCTTGTGTCCTGTTTATCCAGGCTGGATACCATGTACTTTGTCAGTGGTTGAGGCATGGGCAGTTCCTTGCCCAAAGGCCAATTGTACCAAGAAGAAAACAAACTCAAGTGGAGTGTTTTTGGTGCTCAACTTTATCTTGGGAGTACATTGGTGCCGTCAGGAGCAATCATGTCTCCTGTCAACAGAACCCTAAGTTATTTAAATGCCATGTCCTACAGATCCTTGAAGTGGTTGAAGATTATCTATCTAGGCAAAATACAATATCTATATATCTAAAGATCCTAATTGTCTGACTATATATATCACAAACATGAATAACTATTGACCTATAATATTTAATACCTGTATAACTTAAAAACTATGACTTTATATCAGAATATTAAATAATTTGTAAACAAATGTGCAGCAAATGAAGGCAATGACCTCAAAATGTAAACAATGTATAAGTATCTTGATCAGAGGTAAGAATAGCATATAATGAAATATGAAAATATATCCTAAAAGTTGTATCAATATATAAAATGTCCTAAACAGAGGTAGGAACATGCATGTATACAATCTGACAGAATATCTTTGCAGAGGTGTTTACAAATATTGTAAACAGAAATGACAAATATATTTGAACTTGTATCAACATACAAAAAACTATACCAATGTAAATTATCCATAAATAATAGTTCACAAGTATTCACTCTATTATCCACTATTATTATTAGCATGAATAAGTTCACACTAAATTATCTATTATCCCATTTGACTTTTCCTTTTTTTTAAACCTCTGAGCCTACATGGTTTCCTCCATACCCCAACCCTCTACCTTATAAAAGTAATAACCAAGAACCCCAAATGGTGTTTCAACCCTGACAACAAACTTTCTTGGGAGAGGGGACATCGTCTTCTAGAATTGCTTCCAGCTGTCATGGGGGCAATGTTTTTTTTTTTATGGGATCCTGTAAAATTGAAGTGATGGTTACTTTTTAAGATTACTGTCTAGTATAGTCACAAATGATTTCCGAGCAGTAAATAGGGTTTTTGTTTTCCAAAGTTCTTATTTAGAGTTCTGGCCAGAATGTTATGAGAAAGGTGCACCATGTCAGCAGCTGGTACCCCAAAACCAGTCTTATAGTAGTGCTATCAGCATCATGTTGTCATTTCAACCAGGTGGAGTTGTTGCTGTGGGGCCCCATCTTTTTCCTGGAAACTCCAAAGATTACTGCAGGAAAATGATCTGTAGGATACTCTATTGTTCATCGTGGAAAACTTTAACATTATTCATATAGACATACATTCAATGAAAAATATGATATAGACAAAATAGGCATGGAGAATGTAAAACTTTTCCTAAAGTCTTCCTTCTGTTCCATACCAGATGGCTCCTGACATGAGACAGAATCTCTGAGTGTTCCTTTTGACAACATGCTTGGATTTAGAGAAGGACAAAGCCATTGTCAAACTCCAAAGCCAGCTCTATATATTCATATTTATATATATTGATCACCTGTTCTCTTAAGTCATATTCCTTTTTCTTGGTGATCCTTATTGGATAGTTATTTTTTCTTCTGTTAGCATCCAAGGTCTCTAGAGGTTTTGAAGTTGTGCATTTTCCTGTATAGACAAGAGCAGAACCCTGCCCCAACCCTATATGGTTTCCTTACCACCTGTGTGGTTGTAAACTTTGTGGATGAGATGTCATTTCTTTTTCTCAAGAGGTTACTCTTTTTTTCAAAGCAAATCTTTATTAAGTTTGATGGTATTCACAGGTTTTCTTCTCCTGTGGCAACAAGAGCAAAACCTCTTCCCCAACATAGCATACCTCCTGGTTTCCATTGTGAGGGCAACACATCCTTGAACTACACTGGTTGATTCAATTCAGAAGTTTTTCTACTATCCAATGTCTCTCTGATGCCATTGTTCCTTTCTCATTAGCATTAAGAAAATTCAAGGTTAATAAAGAATTATGTAATCTATTTTGGGGGGTATTTTCCATCCCTTTCTGTTTGTTTAGCATATCCTTTATAGTTTGATTTGAGCTTTCTATAACTGACTGGCCTATAGAATTATTTTGTATTCTTGTAATATGCTTTATATTATAATAAGCAAAAAAAACCTATTACATTTTCTTAGATACATATGCCAGACCATTGTCTGTCTTTATTTGTGTAGGAATACCCATGATGACCATAACTTATAATAAATGCATGATTACTGAATCAGCCTTTTCCTAGCTCAAGGTAGTTGCCTACTGAAAACCTGAATAAGTGTCTATGGTGTGGTGTACATATTTTAATTTTCCAAATTCTTTAAAGTGGAACACATCCATCTGCCAGATGTCATTCCTTTGAGCACCCTTTTGGTTACTCCCTGCAGGCAATGGTGTTTGGTTATAGAAAGAGCAAGTAGGACATTTCTTTATAATCTTAGCTTGTTGCCATGCAATAGGATATTCTTTCTTTAAACCTTTGCTATTGGCATGATGTTTTTCATGAAATTATGAGGCCTGCAACACACTTCCAATCAATAATTGATCAATTTCTGCATTACCTTGTGCTAGAGGACCTGGCAGACCCGTATGGGATCAGATGTATATAGGACAAAGCCTATTCCTGATTATGTCTTGCACCTGAATGAATAATGAAGTCAATTATGTATCATCTGGTATAAATTCATTGGTTTCAATATGCAAAACAAATCTTTATGCATATTGTGAATCAGTAACTATATTGAGATGTTCTTTAAAATCCCTTAATACTATAAGAATAGCATATAATTTTGCTTTCTAGATAGAATTATAAGGGCTTTGTTCTGCCTTACTTAATTCTTCTAATTTGTAACCTGCCTTCCCTGATTTATTTGGATCAGTATAAAATGCACAGGCTCCAGTTATTGGTGCATTGCGTACATTTCAGAAAAGAATCCAATAGGTTCTCTTTATAAGGTTAAGTCCATCACTTTTGGAATAATTGCTATTAATTTCTCCCAATAAATCAGCATAAGCTCTTTGTCATGGTTCATTGTTTTCCATTAACTTTTTATTTCATCAGTAATAAAAGACACTATAATCTCTCCTGGGTCTATACCTGCTAATTGGCAAAGTCTCAGTTTACCTTTTATAATTAATTCAGAGACTTTTTCCACATAAGTTTTCAATTTTTTACTTGGTTTATATGGTAAAAAGATCCATTCTAAGATAATATCGTGCCTCTGCATTAAAATTCCTGTAGGAGTAATTCTGGAAGGCAATATGACTAGAATACAATTAAGATTTGGATTCACCCTATCCACATGTGCTCCTGTAATTTCTCCTCAACAATTGGCAATTCCTTTTCTGCTTCTGCTGTTAATTCTCTGGGACTATTTAAGTCTTTGTCACCATCTAAGGTTTTGTTTAAATGAATTGTTAGATCAGGTGTTATCCCAACAGCCGGTCACAGACAGGAAATATCTCCTAACAATCTTTGAAAGTCATTAAGAGTCCACAATTGGTCTCTCCTAATTTGTACCTTTTGTGTTCTAATTTCCTGTAAACCTATTCTGTTACCTAGGTACTTAACAGAATCTCCTCTCTGTATTTTTTCAGGAACAATTTGTAATCCACATTCAGGCAAAACTTTCTTTACTTCTTCAAAAACTCTTTCTATAGTATCTGCATTTGAATCAGATAACAAAATGTCATCCATATAATGGTAGATTATAGAATTAGGAAATTGCTTACATATTATTTCCAATGGCTGACTGACAAAATATTTGCAGAAGGTGGGCTATTGAGCATTCCCTGTGGGAGGATAGTCCATTGATATCTCCTAGTAGGCTAAGAATTATTGGTATTTTTTTTGTAATTTTTTAAAATTTTCCATTCAAAAATTTACACTTCCTCCGCTCCTCCCTTTCCCCTCCTGCTTCCCCCACTCACCTTCCTCCCTCCCCCTTCCTCCTTAAGAGAGGGAAGGGTACCCTGCCCTGTGGGAAGTCCAAGGCCCTCCCTCCTCCATCCCCGCCTAGGATGGTGTGCATCCAAAAAGACTAGGGTCCCCAAAAGCCAATACATGCAGTAGAAACAGGTCCCAGTGCCATTATCAAAGGCTTCTCAGTCCACCCCTATTGGCAGCCACATTCAGAGAGTCTGGTTTGATCACATGAGCATTCAGTCCAGGTCCAGCTGAATTTGATGAGCTCCCATTAGATCAGGCACACTGTCTCAGTGGGTGGACCAACCCCTTGCAGTCCTAACTTCCTTGCTCATCTTCTCCTTCCTTCTGCTCTTCAACTGGACCTTGGGAGCTCAGTCCAGTGTTCTGATGTGGATGTAGGTTCCTGTCTCTATCGCCATCCATTGCTGGACGAAGATTCTATGGTGATATTCGAGATAATCATCAATGAGATAGTGGGGAAAGGCCAGTTCAGGCACCCTCTCCTCTACTGCCCAAGGACCTAGCTGGGAACATCCCTGTGGACACCTGGGGACCCCTCTAGAGCCAAGTCTCTTGCCAACCCTAAAATGGCTCCCTTAATGTAGATATCTTCTTCCCTGCACCTATATCCCCCCTTCTTCCTATATCTCCACCCTCCCAATACCCCAGCTCTCCCCAATCCTTCCCTTCTCCTTTCTCCTTCCCTTAGTCCCCTTCCCCCCAACCTCACCCCTACCCCTGCCCCCACCCCCGTGCTCCCAACTTTTGCCCTGCAATCTTGTTTGCTTCCAATTTGCAGGAGGATCTATATGTGTTTTTCTTTGGGTTCACCTTGCTATTTGGCTTCTCTAGGCTTGTGAACTATAGGCTTAATGTCCTTTGTTTATGGCTAGAGTCCACTAATGAGTGAGTACATACTACATTCATCTTTTTGGGTTGGGGTTATCTCACTCAGGCTAGTGTTTTCTATTTCCATCCTTTTGCATGCAAAATTCAAGATGTCATTGTTTTTTACTGCCGAGTAGTACTCTAATGTGTATATGTGCCACACTTTCTTTATCCATTCTTCCATTGAGGGGCATCTAGGTTGTTTCCAGGTTCTGGCTATTACAAATAATGCTGCTATGACATAGTTGAACAAATACTTTTGTAGTATGATTGGGCATCTCTTGGGTATATTCCCAAGAGTGGTATTACTGGATTTTGAGGGAGGTTGACTCCCAATTTCCTGAGAAACCGCCACACTGATTTCCAAAGTGGTTGCACAAGTTTGCACTCCCACCCACAATGGATGAGTGTTCCCCTTACTCCATATCCTCTCCAGCATAGGTTATCATTGTGTTTTCGATTTTAGCCATTCTGACAGGTGTAAGATGGGATCTCAGAGTTGTTTTGATTTGTATTTACCTGATAGCTAAGGAAGTTGAACATGACCTTAAGTATCTTTTGGCCATTTGAACTTCTTCTGTTGAGAATTCTCTGTTCAGTTCAGTACCCTATTTTTTAATTGGGTTATTTAGAATTTTAATGTCTAGTTTCTTGACCTCTTTATATATTTTGGAGCTCAGTCCTTTGTCTGATGTGGGGTTGGTGAAGATCTTCTCCCATTCAGTAGTTTGCCTCTTTGTCTTAATGACAGTGTCCTTTGCTTTACAGAAGCTTACTTTCAGGAGGTCCCATTTATTCATTGTTGCTCTTATTGTCTGTGCTATTGGGGTTATACATAGGAAGTGGTCTCCTGTGCCCATGTGTTACAGTCTACTTCCCACTTTCTTTTCTATCAGGTTCAGTGTGGTCAGATTTATATTGAGGTCTTTAATCTATTTGGATTTGAGTTTTGTGCATAGTGATAGATATGGATCAATTTTCATTCCTCTACAGGTTGACATCCAGTTATGCCAGCACCATTTGTTAAAGAAGCTTTCTTTCTTCCATTGTATAATTTTAGCTCCTTTGTTGAAAATTAGGTGTTCATATGTTTGTGGGTAAATATCCGGGTCTTCGATTCGATTCCATTGGTCGACATCTCTGTTTTTATGCCAATACCAAGCTGTTTTCATTACTGTAGCTCTGTAATAGAGATTGAAGGTGTGGTAATGCCTCCGGGAGTTCCTTTATTATATAGGATTGTTTTGAATATCCTGTGTTTTTTGTTTTTCCATATAAAGTTGATTATTGTTCTCTCAAGGTCTGTGAAGAATTTTGTTGGGATTTTGATAGGGATTGCATTGAATGTATAGATTGCCTTTGGTAGAATTGCCATTTTTACTATATTGATCCTACCAATCCAAGAGCATGGAAGATCCTTCCATTTTCTGGTGTCTTCTTCAATGTCTTTCTTCAAAACCTTAAAGTTCTTGTCAAATAGATCTTTCACTTCCTTGGTTAGTGTTACCCCAAGATACTTCATGCTATTTGTAGTTATCATGAAAGGTGATGTTTCTCTGATTTCCCTCTCTACTACTCTATCCTTTGTGTATAGGAGGGCTACTGATTTTTTTGAGTTGACCATGTATCCTGCCACATCACTGAAGGTATTTATCAGCTGTAGGAGTTCTTTGGTAGAGTTTTTGGGGTCACTGATGTACACTATCATATCATCTGCAAATAACAAACATATGACATCTTCCTTTCCAGTTCTAATCCCCTTGATCTCCTTATGTTGTCTTATGCTATTCTTAGAACTTCAAGCACTATGTTGAAGAGATATGGTGAGAGTGGACAGCCTTGTCTTGTTCCTGATTTTAGTGGAATTGCTTTGTGTTTCTCTCCATTTAATTTGATGTTAGCTGTTGGCTTGCTATATTTTACTTTTATTATATTTAGATATGATCCTTGTATCCCTAATCTCTCCAAGACCTTTATCACAAAGGGGTGTTCAATTTTGTCAAATGCTTTTTCAGCATCTAATGAAATGATCATATGGTTTTTTTCTTTCAGTTCATTTCGATGATGGATTACATTGATAGATTTTCATATGTGGAACCAGCCCTGCATTTCTGGGATGAAGACTACTTGATCATAATGGATAAATTTTTTGATGTGTTCTTGGATTCAGTTTGCCAGTATCTTACTGAGAATTTTTGCATCGATGTTCATGAGAGAGATTGGTCTGTAATTCTCTTTCTTGCTTGAGTCTTTGTGTGGTTTTGGTATCAGGGTAATGGTAGCTTCATAAAAGGAGTTTGGCAATGACTCTTCTGTTTCTATTATGTGAAATACCTTAAGGAGTATAGGTATAAGCTCTTCTTAGAAGTTCTGGTAAAATTCTGCATTAAAACCATCTGGTCCTGGGCTTTTTTTGGTTGGGATATTTTTAATGACAGCTTCTATTTCCTCACAACTTATAGATCTATTTAAATTGTTCACCTGGTCTTGATTTAATTTTGGTATATGGTATTTATCTAAAAAAAAGTCCATTTCTTTTACATTTTCCAGCTTTGTGGCATGTAGGCTTTTGTACTAAGACCTAATGATTCTCTGTATTTCCTCAGTGTCTGTTGCTATGTTCCCCTTTTCATTACTGATCTTGTTAATTTGCTTGTTCTCTCTCTGCCTTTTGATTAGTGTGGATGGGGGTTTGTCAATCTTTTTGATTTTCTCAAAGAACCAGCTCTTTGTTTCATGGATTCTTTGGATTGTTTTCTGTGTTTCTATTTGGTTGATTTCAGCCCTCAGTTTGATTATTTCCAGTCTTCTACTCCTCCTGGGTGAGTCTGCTTCCTTTTTTTTTTTTTCTAGAGCTTGTAGCTGTGCTGTTAAGTCTCTAATGTGAACTTTCTCCATTTTTTTTTAATGTGGGCACTTAGTTCTATGAACTTTCCTCTTAGCACTGCTTTCATAGTGTCCCATACGTTTGGGTATGTTGTGTCTTTATTTTTATTGAATTCAAGGAAGACTTCAATTTCTTTCTTTATTTCTTCCCTGACGCAGTGGTAGCTCAGTAGTTGACTGTTCAGTTTCCATGAGTTTGTAGGCTTTCCGGGGGTAGAATTGTTGTTAAATTTTAACTTTATTCCATGGTGATCCGATTAGAAACAGGTGGTTACTATACTTTTTTTTTTGTATCTATGGAAGTTTGCTTTGTTACCAAGTATGTGATCAATATTCAAGAAGATTCCATGAGATGCTGAGAAGAAGGTATATTCTTTCCTGTATGGGTGGAATGTTCTAGAGATGTCTGTTTAGTCCATTTGATTCATTACCTCTGTTAGTTCTCTTATTTCTCTGTTTGGTTTCCTCTGTCTGGTTGACCTGTCCTTTGTTGAGAGAGGAGTGTTGATGTCTCCTACTATTAGTGTGTGAGGTTTTATATGTGCTTTGAGTTCTAGTAATTTTTTTTTTACATGTGTGGGTGCTTTTATATTAGGGGCATTGATATTCAGAATTAAGACTTTGTCTTGATGAATTGTTCCTCTTATGAGTGTAACGTGTCCATCTCCATCTCCTCTGATTGATTTTAGTTTGAAGTCAATTTTGTTAGATATTAGTATAGCCACACTCACTTGTTTCCTAGGTCCGTTTGGTTGAAAAACCTTTTCCCAATCCTTTACTCTGAGGTAATGTCTGTCTTTGTTGTTGAGGTGTGTTTCTTGTAAACAGCAGATTGTTGGATCCTGTTTTCATATCCATTCTCTTAACCTGTGCCTTTTTATAGGTGAATTGAGTCCATTGATATTAAGTGATATTACTGACCACCGGTAACTCTGGTTACTTTTTTTTTTTTTTGGTGTTAGAGTTTGTGTGTTTCCCTTCTTTGAGTTGTGTTGGTAGAGGGTGTTAGATGTCTGAGTTATTGTGGGTGTTGTTGGCTTCCTTGGGCTGTGGTTTTCCTTCTAGTATTTTCTGTAAGGCTGGGTTTGTAGCTATGTATTGTTTAAATTTGTTTTTATCCTGGAATATCTTGTTTTCTCCATTGATGGTGAAAGAAAGCTTTGCTGGGTATAGTAGTCTGGACTTGCATCCATGGTCTCTTAGTTTCTGAAGCACATCTATCCAAGACCTTCTGGCTTTCATGGTTTCCATAGAGAAGTCAGGTGTAATTCTGATAGGTTTACCTTTATATGTTACTTGTCCTTTTTCCTTTGCAGCTCTTAATATTCTTTCCTTATTCTGTATGTTCTGTGTTTTGATTAAAATCTGGTGAAGGGATGTGTTTTTTTTTTTTTTTTGATCAAGTCTATTTGGTGTTCTGTATGCTTCTTGAACCTTCATAGGAATATCCTTCTTTAGGTTGTGAAAATTTTCTTTTATAATTTTGTTGAAAATATTTTCTGGGCCTTTGAGCTGTAATTCTTCTCCTTCTTCTACCCCTATTATTCTTAGGTTTCCTGGATGTTTTGTGTTAAGAATTTGTTGTATTTGCTGTTTTCTTTGATCAATGCATTTATTTCTTCTATAGTATCTTCAGCGTCTGAGATTCTTTCTTCTATCTCTTGTATTCTGTTGGTTATACTTGTCTCTGTGGTTCCTGTTCGTTTACCCAGATTTTCCATGTCTTATCTTCCCTTGGTTTGTGTTTTCTTCATTGGCTCCATTTCAGATTTCAAGTCTTGAACTGTTCCATTACCTGTTTGATTGCCTTTTCTTAGTTTTCTTGGGTATCTTTGAGGGATTTATTCATTTCTTCTAACTTTTTGTTAATCTTCTCATCCATTTCTTTAAGGGAGTTTTTCACATCCTGTTTAATGGTCTCTAACACTTTCATAATGTTACATTTAAAGCCTATTTCTTCTACTTCTTCTTGATTAGGGCGTTCAAGTCTTCCTGTTGCATGTTCGCTGGATTCAGGTGTTATGTTGTTTATCAGGTTGTTGGAGGAATTCTTGCATTAGCACCTGCCGATCTCTTCCTTCAAATGCTGTCAAGAGAGTCTTGGCGCCTTGGTCCGATCTTTGCTGTGGCCTGTGGCTAACTGTGTACTTGGGGGTTTTTCTTGGACTGCCCTCTCTTTGGTCCCCTCAGCACTGGCCTTGGCTCTCAGATCCCCTCCACCCTGAAGTAGGCTGTGGTGGTGAATCTAAGGACCCTGCAGATGGAAAGGAGTGCTTGGGGGCAAGCTGGGATGGGATAAGTAGAGGAAGCCAGTAGCTGGGGAGAAGCCCCGCTGAATGGCCAGAAAGTTTACGGGATTGGAGGGTGCCTGTACTCCATTCCCGGGGTGCCCCACCGGCTGCGCAGGCACACACTTACCCCTCCGGATAGATCTCCTGGTATAGGAGCAGGGCCACTTGCTGAGAATTATTGTAAGTAGACACTGTGAAGGCAAATTTGATTTACACTGCCTGATATAATTTATTCTCTCAGAACTCTGATGGTATTGATAGATAATTATAGCCTTGTCAATTTAGTTGCAGTCAATAAATTTTATATATAAAAACCAGGCCTTATTTTTCTAGAGCTAGTAGGTCTCCTGATGAAAAATGTAAACTTACAGACAGATTTGCTTTACCAATAGGCTTCATATTATAGATAAACAGGTTTCAGATGTGACTTTTAATATTCTATTATTAAAAATGAACTTACTTTACAATGACTACTCTCAATAATCAGTTACTGGTGTCTCATGATAAATGATTGGGTAAAAATGTCTAAGGATATAAAAGCTTTAGTAAATTATAAGGATCAAAAATGATTTAAATTATTTAAATACAAGTTGTAAATATATGCAAAATAATTTTAAATAGAAGACATTTTCCATTTCTTTCCCCTTCTATGTTATTATTACACTAAGATTTAAAAATTCAAAGTTTTAACATTAATCAATAAATTTCTGATGATCTGATGAAGAACTAACCACTATTATCAGTCGCAAGATCAAGATTTTAAAGTTCCTCTGGTTATCTTCTAAACATAGACTTAAAGATGCTCCTCATCATGCTAAAAATATCTCTGTCCAATCTATATTCCTCACCTCTGAACAGGAAAAATAGTGTTCATGCATTTTACCCAAAGCCATAGCTTTCTCTGTGACTCAAAGGCATGACTCTATTCCATCTATTTAACAGGCACCTGTTAGCTGCTTTTTCTATAATATGTACAGATACAAAGAATGGTAATGTAAGCTCCTGGGAGTCAAGGGAGTCATAAGACTTGGTTCCACTTCTCATAGGTGGAATGGACTCCACATCAGTACTCCTATCAATCAACGGCCTAGGATTTCCTTCCTATTGTCTTGAGGGGGCGAAGCTCCAAGTATAAAAGTTTCCTCTTAGTTCTTTAACTTCTGTCCCTAGCCAATATGTGGTCCACTTGGCTGGTAGACACCATCAAGAAATTGACTGTAGACTACAAACTGATCCAAAGATGATCTACACCATGCCAGCCCATGTAGACTTACAAAATGGGAAAGCCCTGGACTTGCTGAAAATCAGTCCAGTCAATGTGATTGTTTCCTGTTTCTTCAGCTGTATTGGCAAACCAGATGTTTCTAATATGTTGCTCCAATCCCTTTCCAGCCTTTGATTAGCATTCCAGTCTTCCTGGGCCCTGACAATAGCGTCCTAATTTAAGCTGAGAAGCAGTTATTAGAAAATACATCACCCCTTATCCTCAACAAAAAGCTAGAATGATAGATCTAATAGTAAAGATGAACTAGGTTCATCCCTGTTTATGATTAAATGTGTTTCTTAAGGATTGAACTTTGTCCCACCTATAACTTTAACTACAATGGTTCTGTTCTATCTGTTCCAGAAATTGGCAATCATGCCTTTGTTTCAGAAAGTCGCTATGACCAACTTGTTATACTTACATTTTGCTTTTGAGACCCCTATTTATTTGCATGTCAAATCCCCCATTTGGAAATTCTCTACTCCTGAGCTATAAAAATATTGTCCTTCTCACATCCAATAATGATCTCTTGAACCCCACCTTAGGGGGAAGCAGCCCATATACATGAATTAAAAATATTTGTTTTAATTCGGGCATGAAGATTTAGGTCAATGGTTTTTCTCCCTACATCTGTGGGAGTAATAGATGCCCAGGGTTGTGCCAATATCTTATATCCCAGTTATTAAATTTAATAATGTGGCCACTTTGTTAATAAAGAGATTTTTATTTATATAAAATCAATCAGTGACAGGTCACCTTGTATTTCACATTTTCAAGATGATATCGTTGTTCTTACTTTAGGTGAAAAACTAACAATACTATTTTTTTTTTAAATTAGGTAGTGACTGGATAAGTGGTGGAGTCTGGCTTGGTACTCAGGGCCTACGAGTTTGACTCAGTGTCACATGCTTAGTTTAAACTAACTTGCTTCAATAGATATATTTGCAAAATGTGCTTAAGATTGGAATAATGGGAAGATTTTTTTTGAAGGAACATTATCTTTATATCATTTGCTGCTTGAAGATTACAAAATGAAACAAGGCTATATTCTATAGAAAAAAAAAAGCTTGTTTCCAGTTTTCTCGTGTAATTGAGAGAAGTAAAAATAAAAATAAGTGCTTTTGTCCCACGGAGCCGAGCAGAGAGGAGAGGTCAACCCTCAGTAGGCCTGCCTTTGGGACCGAGAACCTCGCCCAACCAGCCTCCGCGGATTCATCTGGACCCTGTCCCGGCTGCACCTGAGCTCGGCCCACCCGGGCTGAGGCCTTGGGGGAAGGGCGAGTCCCCTGCTAGGGGGCCTCCTTTGTCCCACGGAGCCGAGCAGAGAGGAGCTGGCAACCCTCAGTAGGCCT